>JANSLP010000047.1:0-157928 GCA_029298735.1 Ophiostoma sp. CBS 140.51
AAGACCGTTCTAGGCCACCTGGAGAGCGGAGCCGGCTTGGCGGGTTTTATGCGCGCATCCCTAGCGGTGCAGAACGGCATTATCCCACCCAACATGCACAAAATAACTATCAGCAAAGAAGAAGGAATGTGATGTTCCCGGGGCCAGTGTTCATTCATGGCAGACGTTGACTGTGAAAGTCGATTGGCCGCCAGGGTCCACTCAGTCGTGCCTGCCTTCTCCTCCGATATTGCCTAATCAGGCTAGTGCAAATGGTATTACAACGTCCGTACGAAGAACAAGAAAAAGAAATGTAAGAACATTTAAAAAAGAGACTAAAAAAGTGCCAGTCGGCCGCGGGGCGATATCAGATTTCTCATAATTATCATATTCATCATATTAACGTCCTACAAAACATAGAGGTTGTTTTATTGGACCGCGTGTCCTGTCCCTTTCTGGTCCTTTGGTAATTACGTCGTACCTTACAGTAGTTCCCCCGTGCCTGCCATTCAGCGTGTGGGTGCGGTACCAGTTCCTTCCTTCCTTGTCATCGCCTTGTGTGTTCTTTCCTTTGCTCGGTTCAGCCGTTGGCCCCTTCCTTTATTGTTATTGGCGAAATGCCTACCCTCGCTCTTGCCGTTTCCGTAAAGTGTGGCTACGAGTACCCATGGCTCTTTCTTATGTTGACGGCGTACAAGCTGACATAACCATTTTGTCTCTTTCCAACTGACCTGTCGAGCTCCTTTATTATTGCCCCTCGATTTCCCCGCCGTCGACTCATCTTTCTATCCGAAGCAATCGAAGCAATCTACGAGTGCAAGCAGCAAAAATGCCAACCGTCGCCTTCCCCTTACACCTCGACCATAACGCTTATCGTAGACGACGATCACTAAGCTGTGCTTCCAACGGAGACGGAGCCCCCGGCCGTTTGTGCACAGCATGGCACAAAGTCAGAGCTCATGCATTCTCAATTGCCAGGTGAACGGCGACCACTTGGCATCTGAGAACGGAACAGGCAGTGTACAGCGCGACGAAATCAGTGATATGACAGGGTACTTTTCTATGTGACGAAAATACCAACAAAAAAGGACCGAGATACATACGGACTTTGCTTGCTGATCGGCTGTCTCTCTTGTTTTTACCCTATGTTTGTTCTTCTCCCTTTCTGTTGCTTTCTTTTTGATTTCTTATTCTTACATATTTTGATACGCCCTGGCTGATCTTGCGTTCCCTGTCTGACAAGACACCGCGTCTGATTCCCTGGTCGAATCTCTCTCGCCCCGGAAGCGGCGCACTTGCTTCATACGCCCTGGCTGTGAGGAACAGTTCGTTTGCGCAGGCAGCCGGATCCGCAGGCTTGGGGGCGGGAACGACATCAGAACCTACCAAACACAAAGCATCGGACCACCTGCTAGCCCTCTCGGAAGAGGAATCTTCGGCCATTTTCTCCCCCAGGCCTTTCCCCCCAAGAAAAGAACAGTTATGGGGCCGTGCACGTATACGGAATTACGGCAGCGATCGAAATGCGGACCGGACAAAAATAAGAATAGAGGACAAGAAAAAAGAGGAAGAAGAAAAGGCCAGTGACAGGGGCTCTTACAAAGCTGGGTGACCAGAATGAGAAATAATGGCCAAAAAAAGAACACGACCAGTGCGAAAAGGCTTGGCGTCCGTCACACCGCAGACGCTGTTGATGGCCAGCAATATCGACTCTCTACGATAAGCCTCAGCGCCAAAACTACGAAGGAACCAGTACAAACGTGTCTGTGAGCGACAACAGTAAAGGAAAAAATGCTAGAAAAAGGAACAGATACTCCCCAGCTACTCTCTCTCGGTGCAATATGTTCCGGGGATTTGGGGGGGATTTGGGGGACAAAACTTATGAAAAAGATGAAAAAGGGGCGTGGTTAAACGGCTTCTCGAGCACACACGCACGCACGCACGCACACACGGGTTGTCCTTGTCGCAAGAGACGGCAGCTGCCGCCACACCACCGTGAATTTATGCGCTTTAACCAATATTCCGTGCCGTGTGCCTTTGGCCGGTCGATCAACACTGCTTTGCTGGCGTGGCTTCGCCAAGTTAAGTGTTCTACATTTCAAGAATAGCAAGGACGAAGCAAACGGACAGACAAGCCGACAGGGACCACCCTGTTTTGAAGTCGTTACCCAACAGGGCAATGTGGAGAATCATCAGTTTTGACACCAACAATATGGAATTTCAACTTGGGCCACGATAGTGCGTGGAGAGCGGCCTCTTCTTTCCCTCCACCTTCGATGACCAGTCCTTTGGGTATTGCCGGTCCACATCTTGACGGAGTGTGTATTTCTATCTCCAGCTACAGGATGGTTGAGCTCTGCTGCATCCCTACCACAACATATGGCACAGAGGGACAGAATACCAAGGAATTACTCATCCCGCAAGGTCCCGACGGTCATTCAGAAAAGACCGACAAGAAAATACGAGAATAGCGAGCACAACTTTTCAGCTACAATTTACGAGACCGACTGGGTGGAATACCTGTGCTCGTGTTTGTGTATACGCTTCCTTGCGTTATCATCTGACATGCATCGCATTACTTCTGCAAATGAACAAGGCTCCGTGACAGCAGCAGGTTGCCGATGCTATGCAGTCGACGCGCATATATACTCCTATTTGGGACCCTGAGTATCAAAGCTCTCCTGGAAGATACAAACATTAACTCAAGGGAAGCCTCGTTCATACCACAAAACTGCTGATGGAAAAGATATGAGTCGCGCAAGGAGGTGTGCCTCGATGCGTTGGCTAGCGAGATGGAGGGGGGACAGACGTTTCAAACCGTTTCGTGGGCGTACGTTTCTCGAGGGTTGGGTGAACCCGTCTGTTGAGTGAGAAAGGGATGTGCCCGTTGCCAGACCACAGCCTTTAAGAGACAAGCCGACGACGGCAGCTCAGGAACGAGACCAGGGCGCAGACCACCGGATCATCCAGAGCTAGGGAAAGGCTAGGATAAGGGTATGAGAATGACGACACAACAAGAAGCGATGGCCTGCGCAAGATGCGAGTCGCTCTTTGACCGCTTATGTTGCTCGACGCCGGATGCTATTCTTGTCACCTCAAACCCTCTTACTCACGATGCAGAGCTCAATAAGTGCCTACCCGAGTCCGCAGTCAAAGCTGTGTCTGTTCAATGTTCCATGGCACAAGTAACGGACAACAGAAGGGCTGATGGCTGCGCCCCTGGTTCCATCCGTCGATGGCATCCCCAAACTTGCCTCCCAGTCTGTCGTTCTCGCATCCCGAGCAAACACCCAGGCCATGGCTTTTTCAAGCATCACACCGCTTGGTACAAGAAATTGTGCTCCAGTACCAGCTCGGGTTCGCATACTGCTCGCAGATCCCTTTGCTCCGACGAATAATTCCTTGGTCACAAAATGGCGCTGTGTAAACAGGCAGTGGGCTGTGAGCACGTATCCAACAGGAGCAGCCTCAGAAGCAAGCACATTTACGGTTTCCCGCATGCGTCTCGGCATCTATTATCAGCGTTGACAACATATGTAAGTGGGCACATGAGCTTTGATTTCTTGGGATTCTTATCTCTGCCCCGGCGGTCTGGCTGGCTCTTTGACATGTGCATGTTTGTGTGTTTTCGTTTTCGTGTGGTATAAAAAGCACGAATTTGCCTTTTACGTGCTCATCTGCTGACGTGAGGCAATGTACAATATGCACAGGATTTTATTTCTCAACATTTTGTCTTTTTGTTCTTGTTGCTTCTTCGTGCGGCCTTCCACCGACTCGGAAGGACGTCATTAAAATATGGACATGGGGCAAAAAATGGGGACAAGGCGGCAAGTAAGAGGGAAATGCAACAGCAAAGACTGTTCCTCCTGGTCAGCAAGGCCGTGATTAATTGGCCTATCATATCGCGAGAGCGCGTGATGACGGGGTCTTTCCTTTCCCAGCCGCGTTGTGTGAGGCTCCATCAATTCGTCGAAGTGTCGTCTGCGACCCTTTATTTGGAGATTTTGACCCAGAGCACAACCAGAGTCCGGTGGCTGGCAGACGAATCATCAATTTGCGGCCCTTGCCATCTCAAACAACGCGCGCCGCGGCAGGCCATGTGGCTCGCAACCAAGACACACGAGCGGCCAGAGACGAGGCAAGACGCAGCAGAAGAAAAACAGACAGCCGAAAAAAGAGAAAAGAAAAGTGCGCAGGAATAGGCTAGAACCGTGGCATGGCAAAGCCTGGCATATCGGCGGCTAAATTGCTGCCATTGGCTGCGAAAACGGCCGCCTCGTCGCGTCTGCCCTGAAGCCATTGTCTTGCGCTGTGGGAGCTCATTTCGCTACATATGGGGAACTCCGGTGCCCACGGACAAAGACGCCTCCCGCCCCTCCCATCCGTGCTGCGGCGTGCTGCTCTCCCTCACTTCTTGTCGGTTTCTCGGGTTTGTCTTTTTCTCACCTATTTTTCTTTTGCCCTTTGTACCCTCTCTGCCTGATGTTCTTTTCTTCTTCTTTTTTCCCGTTCTGTTTGCCTTTCCATTACAAATCCTCAACGTCTACATTCTGCCCACATGTTGTACACGAACGCAAAAACGGGTACCCCTGCAGCCTTTTGTACCTTTTCCTCTTTTCTTCTCTATTGTATCTGTTTTTGTCTTTCTTATCTATCCCTGTCTACCATCTACTACAACATCTGGCCCTTTATAGCTTTTGCATGCTGGTCCACAATATTTTGTGCCATGAAGTCCCGCTGTGCTTTCAAGACGCGGCAGACGGCCACACTGAAAGCGTGCGCGTCTGCCCGCTCGAGCTGCTTCTTTGCATCTGATCTCTACTTGTTTCGGCGTATATTCTCGCCTGTTATTTTACTCTATGCGAGGACATGGTGCTCGTCTCTCAAGTTGGCAGCTCTTGTCCTCTATGCCAGTGCATAGTTATGGGGCAAAGCTGCGAGTTGGGGTCAACGGAACACAGACTCCGCAGTCTCGTATGCCATCCACTGTTTGTCTTGCTTCTTTAATCTTGTTGTCTCCTGGGAGGGATGGCCGCAATGCCAGCTACAGTTGTAAGCCAGGCTTGGCTTGCAGACCCTATTTGTTGTGACAGGATATTCCGTATATGGGGAGTACAACGCCAAGAAGAATAGCGCCCAAGAAGGCAATAAGAGTTAAGTGCTCTTTAAGAAATCAAACGAGGGATGCACTGGCGCTGTAAAAGACGCCTTGCACTGACCGATAGTCATAACTTTGCTGCGCTTTCAGGTTCCTTGCACTACTAAACTTCCATCACTCTTGTTGAGTTGACTGCACGGACGGCCATACGGGTATGCTATACGTCATGATTTATATTGGATAGCTTTTAAATCCTAGAGAGAAGGCCACCCATGCTGCTTCGCTTTTCGTTTCTCAGTGTTGTCCTTCTTTTATTTCTGCTCCTTCTCTTATTGCTTGCTCATCGTTTGGTTTACAGACTACACATCCCCAGCCAAAAATGTCAGCACACGATGCCATAACACAAGGCATAAGCCTCAGAGGAAGAAATTATCCTCTCCCCCTCTGGCATGGCCGTGGACAGAACCCCCGTTACATGATAGCCCTCATTTCCCTGGTCAGATTGACGACTTCTCAACAGAAAACCCGAGTGGCGGCCGCAGTGTCTTTCTTCTGTTGCTGCTCCTATTTTACAGCTATGTCTTTTTATGTATTTGATATCTTTCTTCTGCCTCTTTCTGTCTCGTTAACACTGGACCTCGCCTAATGCGGCAAGTACCTGATCATCATTCATGAGCTTCGGTCACCGAAAACCCCACCAGGCCCGGACTACGGTCTCCCACCGGCAAAATGGGTCGGTGGGGCGTGTGGTTTTTCTGTCTGAAGAGGATCAGTGTTCTTCCAACGCCTGGTGTATTATTTTGTTTTGTCTTCTGTCTTGTACACACGCCCCCTTATATTGATGTTCACTCCCCTTGTCTCCCTTGTCGTCCTCACCCGCTCTCGTGCAGAGTACTATGTGGGCAGCAGAGCAGGGATGGATCCCAGATTCCGTATTATGAAGTTATTTACTCGCACATACGAGGGGGGGTATAACAGAAAATACGAGCAACGCACAGAAAATGGGCAGCTATAGATGGCAGAAGAAGGGGAAAAGAGGCGGAGGGAGACACAAAGACACATCCAGACAGGGGACATGGCGCCTTGTTTACTGGTCCGACAGAACGACATGCGGGAACGCAATCGCCCCATGGGCAGAAAGGATAAGCAAAAATAAAGAGGGAAATATCAGAGAGGAGTGAACCCAAAAAGTGTTTATTAAAAAAAAAAAAAGAGAAAAAAAGAGAAAGAAGGGCAGAATAGTCATCCTTGTCGCGGGTGGCTGGCCTGGTATTTCTCGCGTTCTCCACTAGGAAGGGACCGCCTCACTTACATCTTCCCAATATCGCCTTTCCTGCGCTCGAGCAATCTCATATATAAGACCGCCAGGATGGCTCGCCGTTTATCATAAAGATTGTTGTGGATTTTTTTTTTTTCTTTCTCTTTATCTAGTCTTCATCTCCTTTTCATTTTCCTTTCTACACCCTAGATCTTTCTTGACTCCTTTTGTTCTTAGCCAAGAGAGATATAGTGAGTGTTTGTTGTCTCTTATTTTCTTTTCGTGTTCACTTTCAGTCTGTCATTTGTGCATATTTATTTTCGACGCATTATCAACTACTACGACTGTCGCTACACGGATCACTAGGACGGAACAGGCACATGTCGAAGTGTTGAGATATCTTCACAACAACCATGGCTGACAGGCTGGCATTTCTCCTCTTTGGAGATCAGTCCCTCGACACCTACGCCTTCCTCTCGGGCTTCTACCGCGAGGAAAACCAAGGCATTCTCGCCACAGCCTTCCTCAACCAGGCCAGCCAAGCTCTATGGCGTGAGATTGAGGGCCTCGGCCGGCTGGAGCGGGCCAAGCTGCCGCTGTTCAAGACGCTGCAGCAGCTCAACGAGCGGTACCATGCCCAGGAACTGAAGCACCCGGGTCTCGACGGTGCCCTTCTTTGTATCACGCAGTTGGCACACTACATTGAGTACGTTCTCTGACAGCATGACTTTACTGAAATTTCTTAAGTCACTAACAAAACAGCCACGCTGAGAAGAACTGGGAAGATGTCACCCGGCATGATCACACGTTCCTGGTCGGCTTGTGCTCCGGCCTTTTTGCGGCCACCGCTATTGCTTCTACGCCGTCACTGTCTGCCCTGGTTCCCGTCGCCGTTCAGGCCGTCCTAATGTCGTTCCGCACAGGTCTGCACGTCTCTTCTCTTGCAGACCGACTATGCCCACCGTTGGCGAAATCCGAGAGCTGGACATACATCTACCCAAGCCAGCGGGAGGAGGATGTTCGCCGCATTCTTTCCGAGTTCTGCAGTTCCAACGTACGGATAAAATTTTGTGCCCTTTCTAAACGCATGACAGCCACTTACTGACCTCTCCCAGGCCATTCCCCCTGCTGCCGCCGTCTACATCAGCGCGGTTTCCTCCAGTAACGTGGCCGTCTCAGGACCGCCATCGACCCTGAAGGCTCTTGCTGCCTCTGGGAAACTGGGCCGCTCGGCATCGATTCCCGTGCACGGTCCTTACCACGCCTCGCATCTGCATGCCGATGCGGACGTCAAGAAAATTTTGCGCCTGGACGACGCCATAGTGTCAGATGCGCTTTTCAAGACAAAGCCGCGGTCGGCCGTTATGTCCTGCGCGACCGGCACATGGCTCAGCGAGACGACCACGGAGGCGCTATTTGAGGCTGCTGTGTACGAGATTCTGAACGAGCCCCTTTTGTTCAACCGCGTTCTGGACGGCTGCCTCGACCTTGCTCGCGACTACACAAGCGGCGACTGTGTCGTGATCCCCTTTGGCCCGACACAAAACGCCAACACGCTGGCCAACCTTTTGCGCTCAAAGACGGAGCTCAAGGTCACCCTTCGCTCGTCTCCCGAATTCGCCTCGACTGCCAGCAGCATCACTGCCAAGCCATCCAAGATTGGTAACCACGGCTCTTCGTCTCGAGGCAAGCTGGCGATTGTGGGTATGGCCGGCCGGTTCCCCGATGCCGCTAGCCACGAGAAGCTCTGGGAGCTGTTGGCCAAGGGCCTTGATGTTCACCGTGTCGTGCCTGCCGACCGTTTCCCTGCGGCTACACACGTTGATCCCACCGGCAAGGCCATCAATACGAGCCACACGCCCTACGGCTGCTGGATCGAGAACCCCGGCTTCTTCGACCCCCGGTTTTTCAACATGTCGCCGCGTGAGGCCCTCCAGACGGATCCCATGCAGCGCATGGCCA
Organism: Ophiostoma sp. CBS 140.51; assembly: GCA_029298735.1. Taxonomy (NCBI): domain Eukaryota; kingdom Fungi; phylum Ascomycota; class Sordariomycetes; order Ophiostomatales; family Ophiostomataceae; genus Ophiostoma; species Ophiostoma sp. CBS 140.51. The sequence goes on from JANSLP010000047.1 coordinate 8,298, forward strand.
TCGCCACGGCCTTTGAGGCTCTGGAGATGTCCGGCTATGTTCCCAACCGCACGCCCTCGACGCGTCTCGACCGCATCGGCACCTTTTACGGCCAGACATCCGACGACTGGCGTGAAATCAATGCCGCCCAGGAGGTCGACACGTACTTTATCACTGGCGGCGTACGGGCCTTCGGGCCGGGCCGCATTAACTACCACTTTGGTTTTAGCGGCCCCAGCCTTAACATTGACACGGCGTGCTCGTCCAGTGCTGCCGCCATGAACGTTGCATGCACGGCGCTGTGGGCGCGGGACTGCGACACCGCCATTGTCGGCGGTCTGTCGTGCATGACCAACTCGGACATTTTTGCCGGGTTGAGTCGCGGCCAGTTCCTGTCCAAAAAGGGCCCCTGCGCTACCTTTGACGATGGTGCTGACGGCTACTGCCGTGGTGATGGCTGTGCGTCTGTGATTGTCAAGCGGCTGGAAGATGCCGAGGCTGATGGCGACAACATTCTTGCTGTCATTCTGGGCACGGCCACCAACCACTCGGCCGACGCCATCTCCATCACGCACCCGCACGGCCCCACTCAGTCGATCCTTTCGTCTGCCATCCTCGATGAGGCTGGTGTGGACCCGCTTGACGTCGATTACGTCGAGATGCACGGTACTGGTACGCAAGCTGGCGACGGCACTGAGATGCTTTCTGTCACCAACGTCTTTGCACCGGCCGACCGCAAGCGCCCCGCTGACCGGCCCCTGTACCTGGGCGCCGTCAAGGCCAATGTTGGCCACGGCGAAGCCGCATCGGGTGTGACAGCCCTGGTCAAGGTGCTCCTAATGCTGCAAAAGAACCAGATCCCACCTCACGTCGGTATCAAGCAGGAGATTAACAAGGGCTTCCCCAAGGACCTGTCGGACCGCAACGTCAACATTGCCTTCCACATGACGCCCTTCCGGCGCACAGATGGCAAGCCGCGCCGCGTTTTCATCAACAACTTTAGCGCCGCTGGTGGCAACACGGGCCTTCTGCTCGAGGACGCACCTCGCCGTGTCCCTGCTACGGCAGATCCGCGCAGCACGCATGTCATCACAGTGACGGGCAAGTCCAAGTCGGCCATGATCCACAACGCTGAGCGCCTTGTTTCATGGATTGACGAGCACCCTGACACGCCGGTGGCAGATGTCGCTTACACCACGACCGCTCGCCGCATTCAGCACTACTGGCGCATGAACGTGACGGCGACCGACCTGGCCGAGGCCAAGCAGGCTCTGCAAGTGCGCCTCAAGGGCAACTTTGTGCCTGTTCTTCCCGAGCAGCCCAAGGTGGCGTTCATGTTCACCGGCCAGGGCTCACACTATGCTGCCCTCGGCAAGGAGTTTTTTGCTCACGCAGCCGTTTTCCGCAACAGCATCGACGAGTTCAACCAGATTGCCAAGATCCACGGCTTCCCATCGTTCCTGCCGCTCATCGACGGCAGCGAGCCTGATGTCACGAAGTTGAGCCCTGTTGTTGTTCAGCTTGGCCTGGCCTGTTTCGAGATGGCCCTCGCTCGCCTCTGGATTTCTTGGGGTATCAAGCCTGCTGCTGTCCTGGGTCACAGCCTTGGCGAGTACGCTGCTCTCAACATTGCTGGCGTTCTGTCGGCCAGTGACACCATTTACCTTGTTGGAGCGCGTGCCCGTCTGCTGGTGGAGAAGTGCACTGCCGGTACACATACTATGCTGGCTGTTCAGGGCTCTCTGTCCACGGTCACGGATGCTCTTGGTGCCCGTGCTTCCTCGGTCAATGTGGCCTGCATCAACGGACCCCGCGAGACCGTTCTGAGTGGCGATGCTGCTGAGATGGCCGAGATTGCCCAGCAGCTCGGTATCGCTGGCTTCAAGTGCACGCAGCTCAAGGTGCCGTTCGCTTTCCACTCGGCCCAGGTCGACCCAATTCTGGACGACTTTGAGAAGCTGGCGCGTGCCGTCACCTTCAACGCGCCCACAGTGCCTATTATCTCGCCGCTGCTCGGCAAGCTCATTGCCGTTGGCGACAGTGACAACAACAGCGCGCCGGTCAACCCGGCCTACCTACGCAACCATGCCCGCGAGGCCGTCAACTTCCTTGGCGGACTCGTGTCGGCGCAACAGTCTGGCGCTATTGACGAGAAGACTGTGTGGCTCGAGGTCGGCCCCCACCCGGTGTGTGCCAACATGGTCAAGGCTGCCTTTGGCGCCACCACGATTGCTGTGCCCACGCTGCGCCGCAACGAGGCCACCTACAAGACACTGAGCGCCAGCTTGTGCACGCTGCACTCAGCGGGCCTCAATGTCGACTGGAACGAGATGCACAACGACTTCCGTGCCTCGACGCGCCTGCTGGATCTGCCTACGTATGCCTTTGACAACAAGAACTACTGGCTGCAGTACGAGGGCGACTGGTCGCTCATCAAGAACCGCTTCGCCAAGATGCTCCCTGCAGCATCCTCAGCAGCCATTGAGCCGGCCAAGCCCACGCTGTCGACTTCGAGCGTGCACAAGGTGGTGTGCGAGGAGGTCAACGGCAACACAGTCACGCTCGACACGGAGTCGGACATGTGCCGCGCCGACATGCGCCTCGCCCTCGAGGGCCACTTGGTCAACAACACACCGCTTTGCCCGTCCACGCTCTACGCCGACATGGCCATGACCATTAGTGACTACATGTACCGCCTAGCCAAGCCCGATGCCAAGGACAAGGTTCCGACCAACATCTCGGACATGGAGGTGGTCAAGACGCTCATCTTTGACGACAGCACTGGCAGCCACATTCTGCGCGTGTCGGCTACTGCACACGTCGACAAGGGCTACGCCACCCTCAGCTTCCACACGGGTGAGGGCGGTAAGAAGACGGAGCATGCCACGTGCAGGGTGCTCTACGGTGACGCCGAGCAGTGGGCCAACGAGTTTGAGCGTGTCAACTACCTGATCCGCGCTCGCATTGACGCTCTCAAGGCCGGCGAGGAGAAGGGCACGGCCAGCAAGATTGGCCGTGGCATTGCTTACAAGCTATTCACGGCCCTCGTCGACTACGCCCCGCGCTACCGCGGCATGGAGGAGGTCATCTTGGACAGCGCTACATGCGAGGCAACGGCTACTGTCCGCTTCCAGACATCTGAAAAAGACGGCAACTACTTCTTCAACCCGTTTTGGATCGACAGCATGTGCCACATCTCGGGCTTCATTGTCAACGCCACGGATGCCGTGGACTCGCGCGAGCAGGTCTACATCTCGCATGGCTGGGGCTCGCTGCGCTTCATCGAGAAGCCAGATGCCACCAAGACGTACCACAGCTACATCCGCATGCAGCCGGTCAAGGGCACCAAGATGTTCTCTGGTGACGCCTACGTCTTTGACGGCGACCGCATCATCGGTGTCTGTGGCGACGTGCGCTTCGCTGCCATTCCGCGCAAGGTCCTCAACCTGGTTCTGCCGCCTCGCGGCGTTGCTGGTGCTCCTGCTCCTGCTAGTACTGCTGCCCCAGCTCGCAAGGCTGTGGCCGCTGCTCCTTCTGCTTCTTCTGCTGCTCCAGCCAAGGCCAAGAACACCAAGGTCGTCACGCACGCCAACATTGGCAAGGTCAACCAGAAGCTCACGTCTGTCATCACGCAGGTGTTTGACATTCTAGCCAAGGAGATTGGCGTGTCCAACGACGAGCTCGTCGACAATGTGGCCTTTGGCGATCTGGGCGTCGACTCGCTCATGTCGCTGACTGTCAGCGGCCGCATTCGTGAAGAGCTGGATGTAGACCTGCACTCTAACGCCTTTGTCGACTACCCAACCATTGGTGCCTTCAAGAAGTACCTGGCCCAGTTTGAGACCAACCGCAAGGACAGCGAAGGTGCTTCCCTCGAGGACTCGGGCATCTCTAGCTCTGACTCGGAGACAGACGGCATGAAGTCTGACTCGGAGCTCACCACGCCCATGGAGGAGAGCGAGAATGGCTCGGTCAAGGACGGTGGAGAGTGTGCACCTGCTGCAGGTGACGTTTCCGCCCTCCAAAAGGCTGTGCGTGACACCATTGCCGAAGAGATGCAGGTCGAGGTCGACGAAATCATTGCCGCTCCTGACCTGGCCAATCTGGGCATGGACTCGCTCATGAGCCTCCAGATCCTCGGCACTCTCCGCGAGAAGACGGGCCTCAACATCCCCTCGGACCTCTTTGTCTCCAACCCGTCGCTCAAGGACATTGAGCGCTGCCTTGGCATCGAGGCCCGCCCGCCTCCCGCCCCCAAGCGTGTTGTTGTCGTTGAAGCCCCGGCACCTGCTGCCACGCAGACTGTCCAGCGTGGCCAGGAGATTCGTCTTGAGCCTGCTGATCCGATTGAGAAGCTGCCGCCTCCGACCAAGATCATTGACCACTACCCGCACCGCAAGGCCTCGTCGGTTCTGCTCCAGGGCAGCCACCGCACGGCCACACATAATCTATTCATGGTGCCCGACGGCAGTGGCAGTGCCACCTCCTACACGGAGATTTCGGAGATTGGTGCCGACTGGGCTGTCTGGGGCCTCTTCTCGCCCTTTATGAAGACGCCCGAGGAGTACAACTGCGGTGTCTATGGCATGGCTGCCAAGTTCATTGACGAGATCAAGCGGCGCCAACCTGTCGGCCCCTACAGCTTGGCGGGCTGGTCGGCGGGTGGTGTCATTGCCTACGAAATTGTCAATCAGCTGACCAAGGCCGGCGAGACCGTTGACAACATTGTCTTTATCGACTCGCCCTGCCCCATCACCATTGAGCCCCTGCCCAAGGGCCTGCACGCGTGGTTTGCATCGATCGGCCTGCTCGGTGACGGCGACGCAGATAAGGTTCCCTCATGGCTGCTGCCGCACTTTGCTGCTTCTGTCACGGCGCTGTCCAACTACACCGCTGAGCCCATCCCCATGACCAAGTGCCCCAAGATCACGGTCATTTGGTGCGAGGACGGCGTCTGCCACCTGCCCACAGACCCGCGCCCGCAGCCGTACCCCGAGGGCCACGCCCTGTTTTTGCTGGACAACCGCTCCGACTTTGGCCCCAACCGCTGGGACGAGTACCTGGATCCGCGCAAGATGACCATCCGTCACATGCCCGGCAACCACTTTTCCATGATGCACGGCGATTTGGTATGTATTATGCCCTCCACTATTTTTTGCAGCTATCTAGAAGCATTTACTAACAATCACAGGCAAAGCAATTAGGTGCACTGATGCGTGAGGGTCTTGGTTTGTAAGAAAGAAGAATTGGTTAAGTTGAGAAATCATTGAAGATTGAGAAGCGACGAAAAGAGGTGAATGGCGTGGCATGGAGGTGATTTAAGCTTGGTCGAGACTGCATACAACAGGAAAGAGAAGAGATATCATGGGCTTGTTTTTGTTTTTGTTTTTGGTTTTAGTTTAGTTTTCTTTTTGTTTCTGTATTCCACAGTTTGGGACGTTTGCTTTTGCTTTTTTCCCATTGCCTTTTTTATTTTATTTTGCGGAAAGGTATATTTGTGGAGGAACTTCTTTTCTTCTCTTCTATTTGGCATTGGCGCCTTGTCTGTTCGTCATTTTTTTGTGATATTTTCCCTTTCTTTCTTTCCTTTACTGCATTTATACATACAAGTCGGTTGTGTTTTTTTTGTTTTTTGTGGTTTTGTTTCACAGTTTTGCTCCCTTTTATCAACCCAGACGGCCTCTGACGGCATATTTTCTTTTTACGTTGGCCTTTGATGCTTTTCTGTACACCTTACTTTGCCTTTGTTTTTTCTTGTTACAAGTTTTCCTTTGTGTGGTAGAGTTTCCAAGATTGACAGAACAAATAAAAACAGTTTTAAAATTAAGTGCATCCAGAGAGCAAAGAAACTTTTGCAAAGCAACTATTCAACTGTAGAATCTGGAACGGGCTTGTTGTACAATCGACAAAAGTCTTTTCCACACACTCTCGCCCCCCAAAGAGAGACACATAAGCAGCCTAGATCATCGTCTCAGGTTTCCTCTTTTTGCTCTGCTTGCGTTTACGAAGTTACGAGAATAGACATGCACTTGGCTTTTTGCGCGACAAGTGAGAGCCAGTTTGAATCGGGGAGGCTACACAGATTGTAATACATGACCAACCGAGCGAGATTATGTGCGTGTTTGTGTGTGTTTGTGTGTGTAGAACACAAGGTGTGTGTGCTGGTTGACGTTGTCTTGTCTCGCCCGTCGTTGTGCACAAGGAAGGACGACGAAGAAGACAAAAGAGGTAAAGTTTAAACAGCACGGTTGGTAGCACATGTATGCGGGAATATGTTGAAAGAGGAATAAAATAAAATAACAACAAAGAAAGTAAACAAAACGGAGGTGAATGATAAAAGTGCAACGGCTACTTTGTTGCTTCCCATATTCTCCACCAGTGCTACCTCGGGGACGACTGGAGGTCCCCGACATGGACAATGGTGGTAATTATCAAAAGGTAAAAAGAAAATACATGGAGGGAGACATTGTTCACATCGACTCAGCTGCATGCAAACGTCCGCAACGTCTGCGGACTTTGCGCACAGCAGTATGGTTCTAGTTGATGGCTTGTAGTGCCCAGTTGGCTCCAATCTCTTACCAAAAATGTAGCTAGGACTGTGTGGTAAGTCGGAATACGAGAAAGGAAACATATCCAGCACGCATGTTTTTGTTTCTGGCCTATCATGGCCGCAGTCTGAGCACCTCTCGATTGGTAATATGCGTCCAGAATTTTGTCATATTTCTCAACCTTTCATACCAGCAACGGATGCTTTTAATCTTGGCCAAATAGTTGTACACATCTTCACATCAGATTAGCCCATCATCTCTCTCTTGCTGTTCACGTCGATTTTACCCAATTTCGCCGATTCGCTGCCGACAGAGAGCTCCCCTTTCAACAACATAGGAAGCCTTGCTTCCCCCCTCCAATCCAGGCGAAGCCAACAGCTGGACACCTTTAGCCTCGCTCTCGTCTCGCTTCCTCAGTTGTATATTCGTAGACCTACACTCATCTAATATTTTGTGCCATTTTAATGTACCTTATCCAGGCGTTTCAACAGCCGCTCATTAAGATCAGCGTACGCCCTGCGCAGCTTGTAGACAGGAAGCGGCAGGATCAGAAGATCTCGTTAGGAATAATACTAAAGCACCTGAGCTTAAAGTGCATATCATTTTACTGCTTGTGTTTGTTCATTCGGCTTCTCTGCCCTGTCTGTCTTCCATCCTTGTACATCCTTCACCGACTTCACTTTTTAGTTTGAGCAGTAACTGGAAGAACAAAGATTCAATCATGTCATAATTTTGTCAGCGTGGTGTAAGTGAAGAGGCAGTTGTAAGTGTCACCACGATTCACGGCAATCACCACCCTCTCTCTCTCCACATCCTACAAGATCCTTGTCTGCCGGTGTCGTCTGCGGCCGCCCGTGAAAGCAACGTCAAAAATCTGGGGAAAGTCCGACGGGAAATGTATCTATCTGCCCATACAATCAAATCATCGAGCAATATCTATCTAAACAAGAATAGAATATCATTCCAAAGAAGCACTATCACCAGAAAAGGGGGAACAGAAAATGACCAACAGGTCTCCCCCGCCTGCCCGCTTCTGAATCTCCCCGTCCCGCTCTTTCCGCATTCTTCCATCAGCTTCCCGGTCCTCCAGTACTATTCAGAAATGTTTTTCTACTTCTCTTTTGATCTTCCACGTTGGAACAAGACAGGGCTCCCTTGCTCAAAGTTTCCGTCTGGGAGAGGCTCTTTCCACATTTCTGGGATATGCCTCTTCTCGTCCATATCGCTGCGACTTTTATATGCACATTAACAGAGACTACGCGTCCCTTTCCTGCGCAATCACCCACTCGCCCCCAATTTGTCGTCATGCCAAGCCAAAACAACAGATTGCTCAACATGCCTCCCAAAACCCATATCCCGTATTTTTGTATGCCGTACCTGGTCCTACCGATACGTTCAACACTGTGCACTTTGTAATAGAGTACTTGAAATCGACGGGTGCAATAAACTGCAACCACGAGTCTTCTTACACAACTCCACGATGTTTGTTGAACGTCCACAACCTATTGTTGTACCATGTGACTGGTCATGTGCGAGCTTACAAGATTTTGCGCAGTGTACTCAATTGAGAAGCTGTTTGCAGCCGTGAATACGGTGTGTGCTCTCATGGCATTGGCCCTTGCGTGTTTTTTTTTATGTTTGCTGTAGGTAGGATTGATGCTGGCTGGCTGACTGGCTGCTGGAGCGTCCATTGCCGCCACGAATGCACAGCAGATATATCTGCATTTCCTCACCGAGGTCACCTTTTTTTCACTCACGTTTTTGGCTTTATGTGCTCTTGGCCTTTAAGGCGGATTTCAAGTATTTTTTAACTCTCATCGCAGCTTTTATTTCACTTTTTGAAACAACGCAAAAGTGGCTCTTTTTGGCGTAAAAGCGCAAAACCTAGTGCCACCGCAAAGTGCAAACCAGTCCCCCATTTTGGCCTCATCCTGGAGACTACTAAGAGCGGCAGGGATACTGGGAGACAAGACTGACAGGGAAGGACAATAAAGGAACAAACACTGGGGAGATGAGAGGCACCCTACAATGTGATGTCGCGTTGGACTAGAACAACCTGGGATCAGAAATAGCGAAGATGGGACGTGGATGGCACACACACACAAAAAGCCAAAGACATCAAGTCACAGCCCTCCTATCGAAAAATCAGCAAAATTGACTCCTTTTTACAGGCTGTGAGTAGGATCATCATCAGAGCTACTTCGGAGGATTTCCTGCGTGCCATCCTTCTCATTTGTCCGTCTATCCCTTGCCTAGAACACTCACCTTGGTCTTGTTGCCTCCTCTCACCTCCTCGCCCTGTCTATCTCAGCATGTCTTGTTTTACCATAATGTGTACCTACATCCATCTCCTAATTCTTTCTGCCTTGATCGCTACTGTTACGGAAGTCGCCGAAATCGACTTTGACCCACATACGAGAAATAATGATGGTGGGTTCGAAGACTGACAAGAGGCCAAAACAATCAGCCCGTCGTACCACGGTTACACAGAAGAGGGTGATCTGCAGTGCCGTACCAATAATAAACCTCTGGTGTTGGTAGTTCTCATGCACATAATTCTCTCTTCAAGATATGTGCCTTAAGTCGAAAACAGGTCTTATAACAATAAATACAGGTGAACGTTGGTGGCAACTCGAAGCCGTGCCGCCACGCGTACAAAGAAAACATCTTGGCAAAGGATGTACGAAAAGGTAAAGAGAAGAGAGGATAGCACTGGCTTACGACGATTTCCCGTTTAGGTACAGGCGGGTGTCACGACAGAAAAGTAGAAGCAAAAAAATATAGATGAAAAAAGCATAAAGCAACAGAGGATCTAACCCCTGCGGGCGCAAGCCTGGATTTTCGAGGTTTCCATATCCTTGCACGCATTCGCACAGCGCAATGCACTATTCAGCTGTAGAGTGTCCATCACAGTCAACGACAAAAGGCCATTCTACCAACAAACGCAAAAGCATCGTGGGGTTGTGCAAAGGCAGCGCAGAAGCAGACGCAAAAGCATGCACGCCTCCTGCATGCGTCGATAAGTGCAAAATCCTGCCATCCCCGTTGTTGTTGAGGTCGATCACAGTTGCTGAGTCTACAACTTTAGCAAGACTAGCCGTTTGAGAAGGACCTCAGAAATAGAGGCACCGACACATAGCAAATCGTCGTTCTACCAATGTCGGATCCCGTACGTAGATGGATGGGAAAAGGCAATGACAGTCAGAATGTCCCACTACCTACAATCACACCCTCATTTCTGTTTTCTATCTTGTCTTCTTTTTCTCTTGCCACCGCAGCTGTACCCACCACAGCATACGCTGCCCACGTCTCCTTCACACCCTCTTTTGGCCTCTTCAGTATGGAGAACGCACACGAACGCTGCAATGGTTGCGCATCAGTTCTATGTATCCGTCTCTCTTTTTGTCTGCCTCTCGCCTTGCGCATTCAAGTACAGAGAGGAGGTCAGAGACATTTTTAACGTGGTCATCCTCAAGTGACGATCGAGACCAAATCAGGTTCCGGAGAAGTTCATGCTTCCTTTCTCTGTCCTGTTGATTGTGCCTCACTCCTGTACATCCTTCCTCTTTACGCACTTTTTCACCCTTCTTTCCACCCTCCCATTTACCCGGCCCTCCATCGTACGCGTTAAGCATACTCTGTTGTTTAGATCCAGTTTTGCTTGTTTGGCTCCTTGTTTGCAGTCCTCGATTTTTTTTAACTCTCCTATGATAGGAAATACGTGCCACTCGGACGGTCAGAAGTCTGTTTGTTTAAATATTTACCTTCGTCATCGCCTTTGATTTAAAGTTGTTAGAAGGTAGAGCATATCTGTACTCACTTTTTTCTTCGCTTCTGTCTCTGATTCAATTCAAAAACAAACCTCTCGCTTTATATTTATTTCATCATACCATCCTACAGACGTCCTCTACGTTGATTTAGCATTCTTGGCCACCTTCTTTTATGTCAGCAGTCGCTCAGAATTTGTGTCTTTATCTATTGCTTCTTTTAATTCTCGCTGTCCTCGTTCGCTTGTATTTTCCTTTCTTCTCTACACTGCTTGCCACTCAGCCTTTATTTCTTTCCTTCCCATATAGTACTACACCCCATGACAATCGTTACTGTCAAATACCCAGCCTCATAGCCGTCCCCATTACCAGTATTTGAATTTTGATCTTTATTCATTACCCAAATGATCTTTACCCTGCATTCCGCGCCTTTCCCCCACTTGTCAAACATCCATATACCCCCTGCCCGTTTCCGTCGCTTCTGTCGTTTCTGTCTTCACATTCGTTTTATCATCTCTCTTCTCTTATAAGACCATGCCTGCTTCCCCCTGTCGTTACCCGTGCTAGTTGAGCGAATGAGCAAAAGAGATCTGATCCCTACTATCGTTCCCTCTTTCATTATTGACATCACAATATCTCCACTTTGACGCTCGTTTTCTTTAATCTTTTCCTTATCTTTACATCCCCCTTACCATGTCCGCGGCATCCAAACACCGCCAGCCCCGACTGAGGGCATCGTGTGATGGCTGCTTCCTCGCAAAGGTCAAGTGCTCAAAAGCACGGCCTATCTGCTCGAGATGTCTAGCTTGTGGCATTGAATGTCGATACTCGCCTTCGAGCCGGGCTGGGAAACCAAAGGCAGACAACTCCAACAACCACAACAATCACAACAACAATAATCATCATCATCTCCATCACCACAATACGCCAATTCAACAAGATATGGCGGCAATTGCTGCTGGTTTCTCACCATCCATGACCGACGACAAAGCTGGATTGATGTATGCAGCAGCAGCCGTACCTGGTCTCTACCGACTCGATACCGGCTGGCATACTCCGACGAATATGGATGCCTCTCCAGGCAGCGCCATCTCACGCAACCATTCCATTTCCTCCGAGTTGGCTTTTCTTGCCATGGATGAAAATGCTGCTGCTGCTGCTGCTATGGGCGCAGTCGCAAACAACGGAGACATGTATTCCACTGGTGCGGTGCCCTGGACAACACCACCTACCGACCTGTCTGTCGCCCAGTTCTCGGATTCTTCCATTAATGGCATACCGGTGCACGCCGCTGTCCATGCCAACTTTTCCATGAGCCCTGCCACCGCCGGCGGCATGCCCTGGGTGGAACCTTCTATCGTGGACATGTTTCCCTACGGCCAAGGCCAGCAGATGCATGGTCCATCGCATCAACAACATCAGCAACAACCACATCATCAATACCAGCAGCAACAGCAAATGCCAACTCCGGGCAGCATCGCCTCGTCGTCAGCCAACAACTATTTTCCGAGCCCATCCACAACACCTAGTCTGCGCCAGAGTCCGGCCACTGGACACAAGTCTGTCCCTCTTTCTGGAAGCAGCAACAGTGGGGTGAGTGGAGTCGGCAGCTATCACAGTAATTCACCAGCATCCTGTGCTTGTTTCACCGCCTGTCTGCATGCCCTACAAGCTTTACACAATGCCTCAACGCCCGCTGCACCGCCCTTTGACGTGGTCCTTACGCTCAACCGCAACGCCGTCGAGGTTTGCTCGGCTATGCTGGCCTGTCCCCGCTGTATGCGCCGCTCCGGTACAGATACCGCAGCTATGCTTCTGGCTACACTGTTGGGGAAAATCACGTCTTTTTACAAGACGGCATCCCAGTCATATTTTCGGCCTACGGCTACGACAATGGGAGATACCTCTCAAGGTGAATCTGTGGATTCTATTCCAGAGGGACAGGAAACATCAGCATCATCAACGTCTGCTGCACAACCGGAGACTTCCTCGCCCACCAGCAACGCTGCATCTTTTACTGCAGTTGGTCTTGGCCTTGGCGTTAGCCTCGGCGCCTACCAACTACAGGGCGAGGATGGTCGTTGGTTGGAGCTCGAGATTCTCAACCGTGAGCTCAAGAAGCTCGAAGAAGTCTATGCAAGGTTCCGTGAGGTTTGCGGTGACCTGCTCTTTGAGGATGTTGCCGTGTCTAAGGCTATGATTGGCTACCTAGGTCAGACCCTGGGTGCAGCCCTGGACTTGGTAAATCATCGCAAAGAAGACCTGCAGTTTGTGTAGGAATAACCTTGCAAAGGGCGTTCTTTATTCACCGCTTCTTTTCTTTGATTTCATTGCACTTAATATCACAAGCTAATGTCTATTTTTTTTTTACCTTAATGCGACTCTCATATGGGAGAGATCCATACTGTTTAGTTTTTCTTACAGGAGCCACACTTGGATTGTCTTAGTTTACACAGCATACGAATAGGCGTTGGAGCTTGCAATTTTTGCCTACAATAGTTTACTACACTTACTCTACTAATATTCATACCTTTGATTTTGAATACTTTCTTGACAGTGGTTTATTCCACGTTTTCACATATACCGGGAGAATGGAAACAGTATCCAATGCATTGGCTCAAGGTTGTTTATTTTTCGCGTGGATGCCAGGTCTTGCAACGCTACACAATACTGCCCGCTGGCCACACATTACCCACATATCCCACAGCCTCGGAATATCTTCTCCTTCTTTTTGTTTGTCAAATCCTTACTTGTTATCTTATGCCTCGTGGAATTAGAGGAAGCGAACTTACCTTAATTGTATCGGAACAAGTGAAAGAGGGTAGGATTTAGTCCTTCGTCTCTACTGAACCAAAGGCTATCGCAGAATACAATCAGATAAAATGGGCCCGCCAAAAACAAAGACAGGATCAAAGAAGTGGAAAACATGGAGAAGCTGTCGCTCAACATTGAGAAGTGGTGGAGATGTCCGGAAATGTGCAGTTGGTCAATAATATTGAGTGGACGACGTAGTGGTTGCAGGCAGGCAGTTGCAGATAGTGTGCAAACGGTGTGGCTACACGATATCAAAATGGTTGCTCGCAAAGAGGTGTCCAACTCTTTTACGACATACCTCCTTCTACAAATCGAGTGCTACCCACATGCCGCTCACAGCCTATATCATAGACGTGCTAGGGAGGGTCGCCAGGATATACAGGGCCGGGAGTTTGTGTCTCCCACCTTCCTTGCCTTTCACTTCTATTCCCGCTCCCACGAGACCCAACGCGTTGACGCGCCAAGGCGGAGCTGCCTCTTTAGGGTGCATAGGCATACTACGGGATGCAGTGGGATGTCCAACCTGTGGTGTACATTTTCGTTGGTTTCCCTTCTTAAAATCAAAATAAAGTACAACTTGCATATCGAGCCGTGGGACGTGCACAGAAGACATAATCAAGGGATGCGATAACTGAATACGGAAAGAGGGTGACGAGTAAAGCAACAGGCACGTAAAGACAGATCCAGGTTACCGGAAAAAGTCAACGACAACTTTTTCCAGCATGCTATCTTGAGTCTTATCACCTTGCACATATTACTTTACGACATCGTGGGTGCAATCTATGCAATATCGTGCACTTTTCGTCTGCAGTAGACACCCCTTATTGCGCCAGACTGACGGCCTATTGACCCCCATCAGGCAAGTGTCGAGTTATTCTTGCAGGCCTTGGCACATGGTACGATCAACATAAAAAACGGGATAGTGGGTTTGCTTCCAACAGTTTCCAACGCAATTTTGTGCACACAAACTTGTGCAGTTCCCAACTAGGAAAATTTTGCGGAAGCAGGACGGGAACTAGACAGAACCAAGACGGAAGTATGTCAAAACATCCAAACAAATACGAGGTCTTGAAGCCTCGCTTGGAAGGACGAATATGACAAATCTTGTACGCTCTTTTAAGATGTTAGAGGCAGGAATTTATATTATTCTCGTGGTGTAGAAAGCTTCCCTGATCTTCAGCAATACAAGCTTTCATATAATTTACAATTATCAGAGCGGAGAACGGTTTGAGAAACCAAGAGGACAAGGACAACCCTGCTCAGAACACAGAGTCACAGATACTTAGTATTATCTCCAGGTTCGGGCCACTTCCAGTAGAGACGATGAAAACTGCACAACTACGCCAAGACATGCACATCATCCGGGAGCAAAAGCTATGCAGCTTAGTAAGGACCATCAGCATCACGCACTCTTACTTCGCAAATCCTGGCACAGTATATTGTAAGCTTAGTCTCTTGACTGGACGCGTCAGGCTCTAAGCTAAAACTCTTTCTTTTGTATCGATTTGTTGCCTTGATATCTCATGATCATAAATGCATCCGAAGTAGGTTTTGGTTTTGGCTGTTTACAGCTTGAACAGACACATACCGATGAGTACAGAGGCAGTCCAGACTGTGTGCGCTATGGGAAAATAATTTATTCTTTTAAATGTCTACCTAGCTTGATTGACTATGACCCTGTCCGTAACTGTTCCACTCGTTCATTCATATACCAGTAGTCCTTGTGACCCTAAAAGCTTACACAGCAGAGCCGCCCGACAGCTTGATGACTTGGCCTAGAGCCATTAGTAAGGGTCGATGTTTTTTTTTCAAAAGTAAAGAAAACACAAATGGGAATGGGGAATTGGAGAATTGAGAATGGCTTACCGTTAATCCACTCGCCCTCGGGGCTGACCAGCAACGACACGGCCTTGCCGATATCAGCCGGTGTGCCAACACGCTTCAGCGGGCAGGCCTTGACAATTCCCGCATCGATAATCTCTTGCGACATGCCCTTGTAGCCGCCGGGCACGTAGTGCCACGAGTTCTCGTCGTACATATCCGTCTTGACGCCACCGGGAGCAATCGCGTTAACCGTCACGCCCTTCTCGCCGCAGTCGACGGAGAAGGCACGTGTGAAGCCCTCAACAGCGGCCTTAGAGCCGGCGTACAGGGCATGGTTTGGGATGCCCGTCAGCGAGGCAGCCACAGAGGATGTCAGGATAATGCTTCCACCGGGGCGGCAGTGTTTCAGACCCTGCTGGGCGACAAAGAACTGGCCACGGCAGTTGAGGTTGAAGACCTTGTCAAAGAGCTCCTGGGTGACATCAAGCTCCGATGACCAGACCTCCATGCCCGAGTTGGACACGACAATGTCAATGCCACCAAAGTGGGCGACGGCCTTATCAAAGAGAGCAACAACCTCAGCCGGCTTGCTAATGTCGGCCTGGATGGCAACGGCCTCAGTACCAAGCGACTGCAGCTCAGCAACCACGGCCTCGGCAGCCGATGCACTGCTGCCGTAGTTGACAACAACGCTGGCGCCACGACGGCCAAGCTCGGTGGCAATACCACGGCCAATGCCACGACCGGCACCGGTGATAACAGCGACCTTGCCGACAAAGGGGCGGGCGGCGTCGGCAACAGCTTCAGACATTTTGATTCGTTGGTGATGGGTGTAAAAGGTGGGGGTAGTCCGGTGAATATGTGGTGGGCGTAGAGGTATGGTTTAATTGGTGTATTTGACGTGTGGTAATGCAACTTGGATGGGATTGCTAGGAAGAGAGAGCTGTATTCACTCTCACGAACACTACGTCTCTTATAAGGAGATAAAGCGTACAAATTCAAAACTAGAACTTCCTCAGCGACGGTGTTGAAGCTTCCAAGTCCGAAAGGAACATCCGTTCCAGGAGGCCGTTGTCCATTGGGGAAGTTGAAGTTGGGGGAGAAACGCATCAACGGGTCCGGATGGTCACTCCGTTATTGACAAGGAAGACTAATACAGACATCTCCAGCATGTCCGGTGTCTGCGCAGGCGCTTCCGTCCGTAAATCTAGCAGCAATGCACTAACAAGCAGCGCTGTGTCTGCTTGAACAGCATAAGCACCTACTAAATGGGAAACACGATATGCAGTAGCATTCTATACTTGGTGGACAATTACATGTGTAAACACTAGAAAGAAGTGATATGAAAGCTTTCCTTACGGCTTGCTGACATGGGTATAATGTGGACTTTTTGCTCTGCTTCAAATAGAATAGGAGTCCGACCAAATTGGTACCATGGCTCATCGTGCTGTATTCTGAAAACAATGAGACCAACAGTCTACTCTCGTCACACAAATCAGCTGCTGGATTTTTCTTGAGTAGGCAGCTTTGTTTAGGATTCCACAAAACATTACTTCCCTCTGGCTTCATTTCGCCTTCCTACCACCGCTTTTGGACAACAAATACCTGCACTATCTAGAGCCAAAAAATTCGGAGGGGCAAGTTTGTGTGTAAATGTAAAGGACATTGTTGGAGTAGTCCCGGCGGGCAAGTGCCGGAAAGAAGGCTATTGACTGGGCAGTCTGGTGAGTGCATTTCCTATCCCATCTGCCTCGCCGAATTTTAATCGTTACCCCAACGGACGTCCGTGTAATCACAAAGTGGGCGAAAATGGTGTGGAAACACAAAACCTGCCAGCAAAACAATCTGCACTTTTTTGTTTAATCTGAGCCCAAAAATTCAGGCAGGAGTCTCAGAAAACATCCGTATTTTCAACATTTTTTCCGTTACCTGAAGAAATTGTGAGCTCCCTTCTTTTCCCCTCTGCTGTCAGTGTCCGGTATGTTGCTCCCACATGTTCAACATAACAAAATCGAGAAGTGGGTCTCCATCACATGATTGGCCAGACTTACACCAATACTTGAGCGCTAGGCCTAATTGGGACAAACATCATGAACGACATGTCAAAAATACGTAGGAATTTATACGATTTTGTTTGTGTTCTTACTGCCATTGAGGGCTCGCCGGATGATAAGAAGCACAAGTTTGGTTCTTATCAGTCAGGACGTATCGTACAAATGAAGTACGAATAATGGGCCGTTCATAGCCGGCGCGGAGCAACCTTTGAACCGAGAGGAACCGGAGCAACGACTGCAACAAAAGACGGCATCCAGGATGGCCACGGTGGCAGCATCGGCAGCTCATAGGGGCCAGAAGCGCCACAATGTGCTCCAGGCTCCTTATCTCACACATACCTACACTCTAAGTTGGCTTTACAATTAGGCGATCTCGCACGTAGTGTGCTTTGTTTTCTATTTAGCCTGTTATCCATCTCAGTCCTGCCATTTACTGGCAACTCATCAGCAATACTTCATGTAGGAACATTGCCTTTCTCATTTGCCGATATGAACTTCGCGTGCTTTGAGGTATTCTAACTCAGCCTTTTTAGATCTATTCAGGTTCTCGGGAAGTTCGATTACCCCGCTGTCAATGGATTCAGTTCATCGATGTCGACTCAGGTCATCCCTGCTTCTCACCACTGCCTTAATTTTGACTCACAATTACTCCATAACGCAAATGTATTGGTCTTTTCAGCTATTGACTATCTTTTAGAGAAATATGCGGTTGATTGTGCAACATGTGTTATAAAACGTGAGAAATTCCACGAGGGACGCGGCCCCGCGCTAAATATGAGCAACTGGCGCCCACTGCTAAGCTATTTACTGATCCTTACTTTATTGCTCTCCTTTTCTCCTTCCTGTAAATGAAGCATACGCGTGTACATCTCATATCAGAAATAGCCAGATAGTCCCAATCGACGTTTGACGTACATGCTGGGTTGATATTGCCCTTGCCCGATAGCTACCGACAAAGTTCGACGGCATTCTCGCTTGTAGTGGTACTTCTCATGCTGTTGGTCTCGGAGCCGTGGTCGGCTTTCACTCCAAGCCTCGCTACTGGCTCACTGCCGACACTAGACTCTAGCTTATAATATCCATTTGCTTGACAAACCCCTTCGCAAATGTCAATGGTTGCCCCTAATCTAAGATTAGAATCTCCAGTGCTCAACCTGCACCAAGTTAAAACCGTAGTGAAAATGAGGAAGATGCCAAGATCTTTGCGATAATCTGGAAGAGCAGCTTGAGCACAATCGCCTTTTCCTACTTCTCAGCCGTTGAGTCTAGACACATCTCGGAGAATTCTTCTTTTCTCCTTATGCCCTTTCTATGTTCTCTAATTTAATCTGCTCGCTTACATGATGCCATGAGGATTCTGAGCTTCGCCATCCTCTGTGTACATTCCAGAACAATCAGCGTCGGGGCATCTTACCAAATCGGGCAAACGGCTGGACCCAGGATCGTGGCGGGATGCTAGGTCTGTTGCGCCGCCTTGGCCAAGTGTTCCTTAAGGCCACAATTGAGGCAAGAGATACAATCCCTTGTACCCGAGAATCCAGTCGTCTACTGTTTGCCCCATCTGTGCACACCAACAGGTTGTCTACCCACCGAACGGCAAAGACGGAACGTGGAGATGGAGCCAGTATCGGCATCCAGGTACGAAACGTTATTGTGCCGCCGGGGGTCCCGCGTCTTCTTATTTGAGATAATGAGGGGAGTAAGATGGGGGCTATCGACGGTCAGAGATGGCCTGTTGGTGGCGTGCAGGATCAAAGAATCAATCCAAAATATAAAACTGTTCGCCGCTCAGACACGGCTAGATATTCGGGTATAATACCACGCCCCTCTTTCTACCCATAGACTCAAATATAGGTTTGCGATATCAGACAGTTCGTTATAATAAGACATAGCTGCTATAGACAGACTTCCCCAGCCAACATCTCGTTTTATCGGAGAATTGTCTCTTTCATGGTCGCCCTTGCCTCGCGCCTTCAGTTGATGCCACCCCCTCAGTCCTTTTCTCAAACAGTGCCGTTGTCTAAATCATGGACTTGGCGATGAGTCTATTCCCGAGTGCTGAGGTATTCTATCCCAGACTGTTTTTTTTTTCGCGAATCAAGTATCAAGTAGTTTTCTTAAAGACTTCCATTTCGGTAAGCTGGCGCATCATCAACCTCAATTTCTTTTTTAGTGAACCATATTACAGTCTTGACAGTGCCACATCCTGCCCCTTGCGGCGGAGATTTTTTTTTATTCAAGAGCCTTGCAGTTTTTCAATCTTTATTTTCACTAAATTGCCATTCATGAATCTCCCGGCCTAGCGACCTGAGGTTTTATGTAAGCTAGAAGAATTCTAGTACAAGCAAAGGGACGTGGCAAATATAAACGTCACCAGGAATCTAGGATTCTGTCAGTTTCCCACTCGTGGCTCAGACTCGACATAAAGACGGCTCTGTACGCGTATTTTATATATTATCAGGCGTCTTCATTTAACAAGCCCTGATCCATGTCCTTCCGGGCCGCTTCTGGCAGCTTTTTGGTGGTGTCTTGGCATTTTCACGACTGTTCTTTGGAGTCAACTGTGTGTCAAGGAAGCTTGACCTCAGCTCAGCTCTGAGCTGCACTCATCCAGCATCTCGAGTATTCCTGATTGTGACAATGGATGTAAATCATCAATATTTTGTACACATTGGTTATTTTATATATTTTGCAGAATATTTGCAGCTGTTTCTTTTTATTTTTTATTTATGTGTTTAAAATATGAGCAGATCAATTTCCAATATAATTGATGTAGATGTAAAGCAAAATTCCTCCAAGACTAAAAATTATGCAAGTAAATAACGAACGCCAGCAGTTTTATATACCAAAAAAAATCCAAACACCGAAGAAAAAGCAATTCCCAATAGTTCCTCCCATATGTGTGCCCGGTTACCACATGGATCCCCTTAATTTTGTGTTTGTCCGTCATTGTTTGGTATATGTGTAAAACAAAGAAAACCCAACCAAAATGCAAGTTAAAACAGAAAAGAAAATCAAAAAAGAGCTTCACCACTCCAGTTACTTGCCAGGGAGAGAAGTTTGCGACGGATGCCATCGCTGATGCGAGTGCTCACAGCTTCATCAATGCGCTTGACACCATAGGCCACGATCTCCGATGGCGTGTCCAGAGTAAAGTGGCTACCATCGCTGTGGGTCAGCACGGCTGTGACACCATCGCCATCCCAGAGGTAGGCGATAACGGCCTGATCCTCAGGTGTGACACTGTCAATGGCTACGAGAGATGCAGCGCTGGCACCTCCCGTATTGGCACCGTCGGCATGGCTGCTATGGCTCCGTGGGCTAAGTCCCGGAGAGTGAGCTGCTGGACTGCCCTTGATAGGTGAGCCAACCATCGTAGGGGAGCCGCCACCAACCGCAGTCGTTGTAGCAGCAACCATAGCTGGGTCACAGGCATGCTGCCCTGCCTTTCTATCAACGTGACAGACACTGTCGGCCCAGAGGATCAGAACGGCACGGTACAGCGCAGCACTCCACCAACTGGGGCGTCTGTCGGCAGGCATCTGGCGCAGGACACGAAGAACTTGACCACAGTGAAAGACAGCCTCCTCGCGCAAAAAGATGCAACGCTTGTGGCGCAACGAAGGATCGGCAGTGGCCGACAAGCCATCACGGCGGGCGAGGCGCTCGATCTCAGGGAAGTTCGTGACAGCATTGAGCGAGATGAGGTGATACAGCACCAGGTTGCACCGTGTAACGGCACAGCCCGGGTTCGCCTTGTAGTAAGCCATAGACAGCTCATACCAGTGCTGCAGCTGGGCCTGAACCTCTTCGAGGCGCTGCATAGTCGAGGCCTTGGTGACTGTGCGGTTGGTGGCTCGGCGCACAGGAGGAACTTCAGGTAGGCAAGACAGCATCTGACGCAGATGACAGAGAAGGCCTTGGAGTGGGTGGAGGAGAAGACGCAACTGCTGAGGTGAGAGCGTAGTCTTGCGGCGAGCGAGATTGTCATGCAGAAAGTCTTGGAAAAGTTCGCAGAGAGAAGGGGTTAGTGGTGACGCTGAGGCAGTGTTGTTGGAAGTGGTGCTCGTGTTGTATGTGCTCTGGGCAATAGAAGACCAGCGGTCGGCTGTGGGCGCAAGCCACAGGGCCTCAGAGCTGGGCAGAGGGCACTGCAAGTCGCTGATGGAGAGAACGGGCGCTGTGTCGTGGAACAAGCTCAACTCCTGATCGACCATGACCCAGTTGTAAACGAGGCGGTTTTGCGATTCGCGGTGCAGCCACGAACGCCACTGCAGCTCTGTGTTCGTTGGGCTACCCAGACTCGGTACCATTGATGGCTGGGGCTCAAGCATTCCGGCGTGTTTGAGCATCTAGAATTGGTCAGTAATGGACATCAAGAACTGGGGGGAGATGTACAAAAATGTACAGAAGAAATAAACCCACCGAAAGGTACATGCTGCGCTGGCCCATGGCAATATCCATTTGCCACTTGTCACCACTCCACGCACCCAGGAGTGTGAACAGCAAAGCACACCGCAGAGCCGTTCGGTCTGCGGACAACTCGACGTTCTTCTCGATAATGTCAAACAGCGAAATCCGGCATGTCTCTGACAGCCCAGCGGACAAGTAGCGCGCCTCGGCCATAGGCACCGTAGCAGCACCCTGCGCAATCATAAGCAGCACTAAAAGCGTCGACGCTTGGTTGTTATCGAGCATGTCGTTGGGATCCACGACGCCACCCACAATAAGCGGATAGTATATGGCCAGGCTGTGCACGTAGCTCTTGAGGAAGTACTCAAGAATGCGCGAAGGTGGCAAAACAATAAAGTTGAAGTTGAAGTCAGCCGCACCAGGACTGGCCGCCCCATTCTTTGGATACATTCCGGAGCGGTGGATATCGAGGGCCTTGTGCAGGAAGCTCTGAGTGATCGCAAGCATCTTGTCGCGGGACCGCGATGTCAATGGCACGACCTGGGGCGCATCTGTAGAATCTGGCTGGTGGCTGTCGAGAAATTGCTCGAGCGCCGTCCACGTACCTTCCTGCTTGGACTTTTGCTCCAGACACTCCAAGTGCACAATGGCTGTCCGAGGGCATGCGCCCGAGTAGATAGGTGGTGTGCAGCGAGCAAGGGGCCAAGCTGCCTCCGATGCGACGACGACCTCGAACTCTGGAATGCCACCTTCAATGCAGGGAGCCATAGCAGCCATATCGAACATAGACGCCTGCTGTTGCAGGTGCTGTTGCTGCTGCTGCCGGAAGAGGTTGCTCCCACTGCCATGGATATTGCTGGGCATGCCACCAATATCGCTAATGCTGCCAACGCCGTGTCCAATACTGGCGGTACTGTTTTTGCGTCCTTCGTACTCGCCACTGCCAGTCGAAGACAAAATGCTGGTACCGCGCGTGTGAACGGAACCCTGGGAGGAGGAAACAGTCATTGGCTCGGAGCTCGAAGAAATATCGCTCAGCTCAGTCGTGGCCGTAAACGGTGGGATAAGGCCTGCGGCGGCTGCGGCGGCCATATCCGACTGTCGGCCCAGCTGAAGGGGACTGGCGTACATGTCAATGTCCATGGGGTAGTCGGCCCAGATGAGATCTTGGTAGCTGGTCTCTGGTCCCATAAACTCGTTCCCACCGCCGCCAAAGCCCATAAACTCGTCAAGACCGTCCACGCCACGAACAGCGTGTGGTGATGTAAAATTGTCGGGACTAAGGTTGTTGTGGACGTGCTGTGGTGACTTCTTTGGTTGGCCGAAATGATGCGTTGTATCCTGGTGCTGTGCGTGTTGCAAATGTGGGTGCTGGTGTAAATGCTGCTGCTGCTGCTGCTGCTGCTGCTGGTGTGGGGTGTGGTGATGATGATGGTGGAGATGTGAAGGAGCGAGGCCGGTACTAGGGTCAGAAAGGCACATCTCCAGACCCGTCGCGCCCCCTACAACCATTTGCTCGAGTCCCAGCGGCGACCGTAGTGGAGGCGAGTCGAGCTTCATACCGCCGTTCCCTGCCACAATCACCGATGCGTGATGCTGCTGTTGATGCTCCAAGTCAATGAATGTCGTTGGCGTCAATGGTTGAGGTCCTCCCGGCTGTGTAGGCGATGTCACCATCTGTGCGGTGAATGCTGCTGCCGCAGCGGCGGCGGCCGCGCTGGCCTGAGCTGCACGCACAGCGGCTTTGGATGAGCGACGAGCAAAGCGAGCAGCACAAGGGAGGTTCTTTTCAGCACAACGCGAACAAGGCACCCGTTTGTCGCAACCAGTTTTGGCATTGGCACAGTTCTGACAGGCAATGGGCGTCCGGCCAGCTACTGTGGGAACACCTCCAGGAAGTGGCTCCATGGGATCTCTGGCCTCATGGTATGTTGAGTGATGTCTTTGCAGCAAGTCTCTATGACAAGGGTCAGTATGACGACTCAATTCGAAATATCTCAAGCGGTTAGGGGTTTGCGGTTACCTTCTTGCAAAAGAGAGCTGGCATGCACTGCAGCGGTGAGGCTTGACATTTGTATCTGTTGTGGAATTTGGTTAGCCAGTCCCGAGATTTTGAAGATATTTGGGGCCTAGAATCATACGGCTTGGAATATGTCTCTCAAGATGCTCCTTGCGGGTGAAGCTCTTCCCGCAGTAGGCGCAAAAAACCATGGCTGGAGCCTTGGCTGTTGAGCCCGAAAGCTGCGACTTGGATTGTGAAGCCAGCTTGACTGTTGATTTCGCTTCCGCGTACTGCCGGTATGTGAGAGGGTGATGATACGTCGTGTATGGGTGTATGGCTCTGCAATGTGGTGCAGATGCGTGCTAGGTGTGGTGCTTAGATAGATAGAAGCAAGAAATGAAAATATGAGATAACAAAGAGGCTCGAAGAGAAGAGGGAAAGGTAGAAGAGGAGTGATCAAAAATATAAGAAATAAGGGCTTTGTTATGTATTGCCAGGGAGAGGACGAAAGATGGAGAAGCGGAAAATAATAATAACAGCAGACGAGAGAAAAAAAATTCGAAGAAGAGTTCCTAGCTGGTAAGCATTTGATGAAAGAAGACTAGTAGAGACAGGGAGAAAGCTATCCCAAGGTTCAGGGAAGCAATAAAGACGACAACTGATTGTGGCCCGGCATATGGTGGAAAAAACGAAGGGTCGGTTTTCTTTTCATATAAGAGTCGGGAAATATTATATACCAAGAAGGAGGGACAGGTATAATAATAGGCGTTGGAGAATAAGACACGAGACGAGGTTCAGAGAGAGTGAAGAAAATATCAGCAAGAACACAGGATAATCCAGTTGAATAATCCACAAACAGATATATAGTCTCCAACATGTACAGAGACTGTGCACAACGCAATGCGCTTTACCACACCGTGAAGAGGCAGTGCGCCTATTGGAGCAGAACAATGGGGTACTGTTGTTGCGAGGTGTGTGAGTATGGAGAGAGGGGTGTATTGGGAGAGCTGGGGGTATTAACAAGGACCATCAGCTAAGCCCATGGATTATGCTCCGTGAAAGACAAGAATGGAAAGAAAGACATGCAAAGTACACAAAAGACAAAAATGGCAAAATGAGGAAGGAAATAAGACGAGGGAACAGACACAAGGCGAGGACAAGAAGCGGGACAGGAAACAGGGGCAGGGGTGGATGAACGGTCGAGGTAGCGGCTGTATCCAAGACATGGCGAAGGGGAAAATCTTCCCGACCAGGTTGTTGTCAATGTTCAGCCGCCACTGGATTTGTACTTCTCATATGGAGGAAAAGGACTTGGCTCTCTTGCGGTGTCTGCTGCTTTATTCCCTTGGGAATCTCTGTCCAATTTAATAGAGATGGCCATGATGGGGGCGGACAGCAGCAGGAGAAGGCAAAGTGAAAGCACGGATCGGCGTGCAAGCCCCCTTTTGGTATCAAAGATAGCTCGTCGAACATATGGAGGGGGCAGAGGGTGAAAGTTGTGGGGGTGCTGTGAGAGTGCTGTGTGCTGTGTATTACATGCCTCCAGAGAAATGGTGTACAGGCCAGCTGTTATGGAAGCACAAAGATGAGAGACAAACAGAAGGTGAAGACGCGAAGACGAGAAGTACTGTGCAGTTTCTGGTGGACGTGCGTAGGTATGCAGCCAGATGTGGACCTTTCGGCCAAAGGCGTTGCCTTGTATAAGGCCAAAGCGACAACAATTGGCTTGCGATTTTTTTAGTATTTGCTGCTAGTGATTCGCTGTCGTCCCTTGCCCCGTTCTTTCACCTCGTGTTTTTCATATCAGTTCTCGCGGCATGCATCTCAACTTGCTCATATGCATGGGAGAATAGACATGAAGGGTCTTCTTGGCAGCAAATTGAACTCTACCCGGGAGCTTTGTAGGAAGCTGAATACTAGATTGTCGGAATTTGACTTTTTGAGCTTAACGGCCTTTGATGGGCCTTGAACCGAGTGACCCAGGACACAAAACAGTCCAGGCGGCCAGAGATCCAGAAAGATGAAGAAAAAGAGGATACCGAGTGCTGTAAATTGATTGGACACGTAAAATAAAATCAAAAGTGCCAAGGCGTCGAGGCGAAGATAAGCAGAGGCGACGGGATGGTTAGCTCGAAGGGTGTGGTAAAGCTTGAGCAGGTTCGTGGAAACGAGCGGATAAACGGCGAGAAGGAAGACGATGCAGAACATACAGGGCCATTGGAAGGGCGAGGAACGAGAGGAAAAAAGAAAGATGACAGCCGACAGAGATAGGGAAATAATACAAAGACAACGTTGAAGCTCCGGTGTAGCGAGCCAGAATATGCAGCTGTCTACTTGCTCAATCCCATGAGCGATGCAAGCCACGCAAGGCGATCGGAGGCGATCAGCTTGTATGCTATGTTGTGATATTTTGTCTCGTTACCGTTGTTGTGGTTGCTGTCATATTTTTGGCTCGATTTTGTGTCGTTCTGTCTTCACAGATATGCAAATTCGCTGCGGCTGTTATCGTATACGAGGCCTATACGAAATGGCTGAAAACTAGGTAGATCGAGAGTTGGGGAGCAAAGGACGAAAAGCAATAGGTGGGTGCATGCGGCCGTCGACCAAACAATGGTGGAGGCGGGAGCGTCGGAATTAGATTGAGGGCGGGTAGAGTTGCACAGGCGACGACGACGGCCGCGTCGACGGCGGCGATGAGGAGATCATCAGGAGCAAAAGCAAGAGAAAAGCACGCAGAGCATGATGGCATGAAAGCAAACAAGCGAAGGAATTAAAGTAATAATGCAAGCGAGGGCCCATAGCTGTGGGAAACAGGAGTAATAGGCGTCAGATATGGCCCAATACAGAAAAGACGACAATTACTGACGACAAAGACGACGAAATGGCAAGAAAACATACAGTAAATCACCCGAGTCTCCAACAACGGGCGAGCCGCCTGCCACATGGACATGGAGAGCGGGCTATGCATAAGAGAAAACAGCCTCGTGGGCAGTGGACGGGAGGCAACGGATAACGCACGACGGGTGTTGTGCTTACCTCGATTCTTGGCCTTAGCTGGCGAAAGTATCTGCTTTTCCTTTTCGACAAATCGAGACTGGGACTCCTTCTCGCAGCAGATGCTCCGCTGCCAAACAGCGCCAAAGAGGCCAATATAAGTCAGCGATTGCTTCGGTACGGGACGATCGAGACAGGTCTATGACCAGGCACAGATCTGCAAAGACAATGCGAGTCACGGTAAGAGAGGAGGAGATAGGCTGGAGGGTATGAGATGTAGTGAGGCAATAAGTCACCATTAAAGACAGCTCACCGAAGAAAAAGTTGGCATATCATGCATGGTCTGGGCTTGCTGGAGACAGAAAGGTGCTGCAAAATGACGAGAGGCGGCAGACCGTAAAGTGGTGACAGAGAAAATGTTAGAATCAAAACAGAAGCGCAGGTACATCCAAATATGGCGACGTTGGGCGACGGCGAATAGGAGCGAGCGACTAAATAACACAGCCCAAAAGGGAAATAAATGAAAGCGAGAAGTAGGGGAAAGAGCAAGGCACACCCGCCCACACTCTATCAACCCCTTCCTCTTATTGGCCACAGTACACTTTAAGTCAGGGCGAGAGATGGGAAAAGATGGAACTAAGTTGACGCAAGTTTCGGTATAGCACGAGAAAAGAGACGGTCGGTCGTTTGTATTTCCCAAGGCGAAAAAGGCAAAAATGTACATCCCATGTGTGGATGACGAGAGACAGGCCATTCACAAACCAATCCCGCCGTGGCGGCTTCCTGCTTCTTCCCGCCGGTACGATGCCTCGTTCCCTGTATGTTTTGTGTGGTTTGCGTTTGCATGCATCGCTCCTTCCTTAACACCCGGCGGCACCAGCAATAATGCAGCCGCACCCCTTCCCCTCCTTCCTTTTTGTAGACACCCCCCTTTGGCCTGGCCCCTCGTCCCGCCTTGGCAACAGCTTTCTCTCCATTGCTCCTTCTCTTTCCCGTCATCAACTTACAATATTTCGTCTAGTCGTTCGTTCTTGCCAAAAGAAACCGCAAATGCCAAGCTCGTACCCGCTATGAGGATATTGTACAAAGTATACTTTTTTTAGCAGGTGCCACTGAGTACACGCAGAGCGGCAACTTGCTCCTTCTGTTTTTTTTTTTTTTTTGTTTCTGGTTACTCGTGGCTGTAGATATTATGTGTGCCTGGCTCCTTCCTGCGCTCACAACGGCACCTCTTTAGCCGTTCCATAAGTTCCTTCCCCACGCAAAAGCTGCGCCGCAGAATACACACTCACAGCAGCACACCCACTCGCTCCTTCTCGTTCCCCATCCACTCTTTTGTTCTCTTTCGCGGTCTTCCTTTCCTTCCGTAACCTAATTCGTAGACCAGCTACCATTTTTCTGTAACCTCACATCGTGGCTTTTTGTGCGTGTTCCCTAAAGCATCGTTCTAGTCTTTTCATCCTACATTATTCTGTTTTACTATGCCTCCTGCCGCCTCCCGTTCTGTGACGTATGTAGCACGATCATTGGTATTAACCGATTAGAGCATATGTGTTATTTACATATAAAACACCAGTTATAGGGGAAACAGCCAATGACCCATATATGTTGTCTATTTATTGTTCCATATTGAGCACATGAGGGCAGAAAGGTTCGAGCTGCTGTTTCCGTGCCGTTAGCAAGAAGAGAGAATTGAAAAGAAAAAAAATGAACTGCGAGCAAAATCAGCTGCAGAGAGAAAATTAAACGCATCAAAAACTGTTGACTGGATTGCATATACCCTCCAGCTTTGTGTTTTCGAAGGAACTCCAGAATTATTGAGCATGCGCAGTATGGCTCAGGGTATAAGGTCAAGTCCTAGATAGGAAATCTTTGAAGAAGGTTCCGCATCTCATGACTTGCCTTCTGTTGCATATGGAATTTTGTCGAGTCACACACGAACATAGAGAGACCTGTAACCGATGTAGATAGCAAGGGCAACAAAGCGATACGGACGACAGCGCATCGCGACTACGGCAAGATATTTAATAAATTTTGTAGAAAATGGAATATACAACAATGAAAATTCGTAAACTGTTTGAATCGGGGTTTTTTTACATTATTTACAGCTTCCGTATTTGGCCGCGAGGTTATTATACATTTATGTTTTATGTTTCCATACCAAGTCGCCCAACCGGCCACTTTAAGCAACAGGTGAAGAAAACGATCGAGAAGCACTTGAGCCCAAAATAAGCATCCATCCAAACGTGAGCGAGTGAGCGACAGTACAGAACACGCAGGGCACATAAGGCATCTGGGTATATTGAGTGACGAAGCACAACGGCACAGACACAATGTACAAACACAAACACAAAGCATGCCAACAGTACCCGCATATGGTCGCCGACCCAGGACCCCGGCCAGCCTGCATTTTGGCGTCGCAAAAAAACAGAGACACTGAAAATTAATAGATAAAGCGGTTGGGCGACATACAGCCTCAGGTCAGGATACCATACTGTGCTTCGGTCTCACAGTAGGCAAGACAAATAAAAAAAAGACACAATGTTAGAAAAAAATCGATTGGTGTCCACGGCTACCAGCCGGTCACTATGTTGCTTTCTCTCGGTCGGCCGGGTCGGCATCTAAAAAAAGAGTGATGAAGACACCAGGGGACGGCTTGAGTCGTCTTTCACGCACTGGCATATTACCAACAGACACGCCATGCCACGGGATTGCGTCACTGGACACATTCGTCTGTGTGGTTAATATTTACGATGCGAGGTCGAAAAGAGAGATAAAAAAATACTTTAAGGTGCGAAGAGCGATGCGAAAGCGAGGATGCAAGTCTCCGGTGAAGTCGAATCACTGCAGCCCAAGAACCAGAAGAAATCTATCACAAATGAAGGGTCTTTTTCTGCCAAGCAAAACCGTATTATGAGTACGCCTCCTCTCTGGGGTCATAGCTCTCGAATATCTATAAATTCAAGAAGAAAACAAACCCGCCATCTATGATGCCTCATTTTGCGACGTCATCATTGCCTGTTTAGAGAAGTGCTGACTCTTATTTCAGTGCACCATTCCCCAGAAGGTTTTATTGTTCAACTTCGTGTCCCGTTGGTTTTGTTTCTCCTGTTGGGCGTGGCCGAAGTCGTAGCCGCTTCCGCTTCCGCCAACGACCCTTCCTTCCCCGCATACTGTCTCTACTAATATTTGTTTCCTTGTCTGCTTTGCGTGATGTTTTAATTGTGGGATGCGTGTTGCGTAGGGCCACGCGGACATTTAGATTGCAAAAGGGGAGAACCTCAAAGTGAACTTGATAATGGGGGTAGATGATAGAAGACACAGCGATAGAGTGACCCAGGGTCCATCCATGTCCCTGAGGAGACAATAAAAAGGCGCCCAAAACGGGAAAATCCTCCGGCCTGCCGTCTGTAATACTCGTCGTGAAGGGTGCCGTTGGAAGAAAATACCGTGTGAATAACAATATCGCTATGCATATGACTAAATACACAATACATCCCGCCCACAAAAGGGTCCCTATGACGACATGTTGTCTTTCGGGCCGCATCATTCCAAATTGGAATTCTCTTTCATCGCGTGCAATATTGTCGGCTGCACGCGAAGTAAACGAATGTAGGAGGACAAAACTATGGAAAAGGCTACTGAATAAGATTGGAAAGAAAGAAACGCGCAAGCTCATAATTTTTTATTCATTTGCAAAAGGGAGCCTTGTTCACCCATGTTTGCTTTTTATGCAACCCTCAACTTCAATTCACTCATGTCACCATTTTGACAAAGGAGACAATTTGTCTGCCTTCAAAGCAATAGTCCCTCCTCATTTAAGTTTTTGACTATTTGCTTTCTCACTTATGCGCGTCTGTTGGCTCTCGGGCCATTATGTGCAGCACGTCTATTTCGAACAGCTCATCTACCCATCCTGGGTTTCTGGGTAAATCAGTGCAGAGTCGTTGGCCGAAACGGCACCTTTACATATAGCAGCGATCGGCAACTTCGGCAAAATAAGGGAACGGACATTAGGAACAATCCGCCTCAGATGTAGTGATTGCAATGTATGTGAGAAGAGCTTGTAGATCACGGAATTGGGAGAGTCAAATCGAGGAAAGTTAATAATAATGGTGAAGGAAAAGGAGGTGAAAACAAGCTTTTTGGCGATACTACTTACGGTTGTAGTGTCGGCGTAATTTTACACTGAGCCTCTAAAAATAAGGTGAAGAACCATTGGTCTTTGAGCGAGACTCTGACAAAAATATCACATGCCGTGGTTAATGAATAGGTGGCTGTGCCCATTAAAATGCAATCCGGCTCAGCGCTGATTTGGGAACGGCAATGTATGTCGTCAAGGCAGTGGTGAATTTAGATGAGGGAAAAAAAAAGAAATGTGTGGGAAGCGAAGAAAGAAAACTGCGCTCAAAATTGGATCCAGATCGACACAGAAATCACGACATTGTGCAGGAAGCTCGAAGAAGGAATGGAGGGGATACGAATTGTGGTAAGTGAGCAGGTGAGATGGTGAGCAGTGAGACAGTGACAGAAATGAAACGGCTGTGGAGCGCAAAAAAAGAAGAAGAAGGAAGCAGGCGAGAAGCTGGCTTTGCTGTTTCTGCGAGTCATTCTTTGTGAGATGCACACAGTCTAGAAGGTGTACTAGACGGCGAGCTGTCCCTTCATTTTTGGTCATAGACAAAAACGGACAGCCAACGAACGTCATTGAATGATTGTAAGATGACTGAAAATATAGCGAGCTGTGATTATAAGACCAGTTCAGCAAATTGCAAGAAGTCGCACCTGTCTTCCGATGAACATCATCTTTCATCTTCGTTATCGATTACGAGCTTGGTTTCGCCTCGTGATCACTCCTCTTTTTAAACAGTCTCCATGGCTACGTCTGTTTTCTTTTTATGGACTTCTCTCCTTGCCTGCAAATACTTACCATCGGGGCATTTTCCTCGGTCTCTTCCGGGAGGAAACCGGACGTCTAAGCGTAACGCCCACCCTATCCAGCCAGGGTCTTCTTTTGGGTCTTCCAATCGGATTCCGGCCTCCTTCAAGAAAGGTTAGGGGATACCGAAATAGAAAGAACGTCTTTTTCTCATAACAACGGCGCCTGTGCCTCAAACATGCTGCAGGTTCACGGAGTGACCTTTTTTTTGCACTTTGTATTCTCGTCGAATAGGGCGTGTTTGCGGAAAAATGCTGGCTTTGTATAGCCAGTACGGGCCCTGTAAGCTGAAAAAACATGGCAAGCCACGTTCACAGCCATGCAGAAAAGCAAAACAATCCGAGGGCTGAGATTGCAAAATAAAACCCATGAGAAAACGCACATTTGGTTCCCTCGGGACCGATAGTCTGCAGGTAGCTCAGATAGTGCAGGTATGTGAGAGACCGACCAACAGTTGGGCAAATCATGTAAGAAAATGCAGCATGGGAAAAAAGCACAGATGGACAGAAAGAAACGGGAAAGGCCCAGACAAAAGCTGCACGTAAAGGGCGTAGAGCACTGTAAGAGTTTGTGTCTTGCCTATTGTGCACCCACGCCTGTGTATCCCCAGCTCACCAAAATCCATGCAGGACAAAAGGCACCGAAAATCAAAGGCACAACTGGCGAGGAAGTACAAAAGCACAAACTCATAGAAAGATCCTTCGAGAGACTCGCCTTGAGAAGGATCCCTGAATTATTTGGTCATATATAATCTTCTGTTGAACGAGAGATAAAAGAAGACGGATATACATGCAAATGGAGGTGGAGGCGGATATGGATCTTTGCCATGCTGTTTGCCATGATGCTTCAAACAATAAAGGAAATGCCATGTCGAGTACAAACGAAATTAAGAGAAAGCCACTGTCTTTACAGCCAAGTTTCACATTTCCATCTTTCCCACCCAGCCGATTATCCGGCACGAATATTTTCGTTTTCTTTTGTCTTGCCTTCTCCACCCTATGTTCGTCAAGTGGCCTGTCCAATATTCGCATGCTGGAACAATAGGTCGACAAGCCAACCCCACCAGTGACAACAACCACCCAACCACGTATTGTTCTTTCCTGATACCCCATTTAGCCCCCAACATGCCTCTGTTCGTTGGCTTAGCACGTGGCACACTGCACAGGTACCGCTTCGCGATAATTCTTTATTGCTTGAGTCGTGAAACAAAACACATATACGGCGATGTCACAAAGATGTACTCCGCAAGGGAGACGAATAATGACGAAAAAAAGAAGAGGAGAGTAGTAAAGATGGACATAGTAGGCCCTATTGTACGAGATGCGAGAGCATGGGCCAAGAAAAGAACATCTGTGCTGGCACTGCCCGAGACTTCCGTACGCAAGATCCCAGAAAACTTTTACAGCAGCACAGCATGGTGATTCCGTGCGCAGACTCACTCTCAAATACGATGAGGGATCAGCCAAAAAGAATCGAAAAGTAGAAATCTTGCAAAACTAGTGGCCAGTGCAATACCCGAGATGTCGTGTTTTCTGTTCCTTTTGCCCAATGTTTCTGCCTGGCCGGAACACAGCTACGAGAATTAAATGCCAAGAATTGAGTGAAAAAAGTGAGAAGCCAATGTCTTGAGCGAAGCATGCTCAAGATAAATAAATAAAAAGGTTCAATCCGCAAAGGCTGAACCTGCGGTCAGCTTAGTGACCTCGGGGCTTGTGTCTCCCGTTTTTTTTCCTGGCCGTTAACCTCACCCGTCACCGTGCCTGACCTGGCATCTGCGTGTTCCGTGGACACTGAACGAACGAGAACACATGCGCAGCATCCCGAAACGCGCAAAACACGTCCCCCAGCCGCTTCCGCTGTCGCCATCCCACATCTTAATTCCCACACCCAGCTCCTGGCTTACAAAGGACTTATTCAATCGCCCGTACGATATACGCCACAAGCCTCTGTTAATTCATCGTCCGTGGCCCCTAACCCATGTAAAATTTACTGCAGTTGGATACGCAATAAGAAGGAAATAGAAATCAGTATCCTGGCAAGAGAAAAATGCAAGGAGAAGAAAATAAAACAGTTCACCGGTGAAGCTGTCACACAACGCGTCCAGCCCAGGACATGGCGGTCAGGCCCTATTTGACAGCCAAAAATCCTCATCCTACCTTTCTTCCCTGACTCTTTGGCTTCCTGTCTCGGTAGAACTTGTAGCTGACAGACCCTTGATCCTTGTCGACACCGCCATGATCAAAGAAAATAAGACGTGTGTAAATATTGTACAAGGTTGCACTACGTCCGTCTCTAAGGCCATTCTCTCCCCAGCGCAAACAAGAAGAAACCCGTAAATGGAGTAAGTACGACCCCTGTCTTCTGCTTGTGCGTCTTGAAATTTCGTATTAGGAGGTGGCCAATAATCGAATCTCTCATGGTAATACAGGTAGGAAAAGAAAACAGTACAAATAAACATTCCGAGAAGCGAGCCATCTCTTTCTGTAAGCATCTAGAATACATCCCCCTATATAGTGGTATGTTGGATCCCGCTCCTACTACTTGAAGTTTACTACATATTTTACAGCCTCGTAAGAAACTGTAAGCTCGTTATTCTCAGTAAACGCGAAAGAGAAGTCTCCTACACCAAGGTGGCGGTGAAAGAAACTGAAGATTAGAGTTCGCATTGGAATGAACCAAAATAAGCACCCAATAACCGCACAGTCTTGAATTTGTCGCCATTCACTGACAAGACATTCCCATATTGGATAGAAGGAGACAATACGAGACACAATTTGGTCCTACCTTTATATTGCAGAACCTTGTTTAGAAGATTTTAGTCAGATCCCCTTTTTTCTTCTTTTCCACTGCCAGCGAAGAACATTTGTCCTGTTACAAGATTAAGCCACAGGCACACAGAGACGAGACCTACAGAGCTAGCATCAAGGCTCGATACACATACAAGAACGCCCCTGACTTGCTCCCACCAATATAAGATTGACAGAACAGCAGGAGCAGAGCAGAGAGGGGACCTCTAGTCACTCATTCTCGAGTATCCGCTCTCTTCATGCCCCTCACCCCTCCAAGATGCAGCTGGCCGAGACGTGCAGACCGATTTCGCTTTTGTGGCGCCGTGGCGCCGTGGGTGCTAGCTGTTCCTCTTTTGATTCTGTATGATTCGCTCTCGCTAACCAATATTGACTATCTTCGTAAGAGCGCCTATTTATTTGATGTTCTTTTCTTTAGCTTTACCGACGATCTAGCATTAAGCACATTATATACCTGTTCTCAGGGTCCCAACACCGGTTTGAGCCATGTTTGACTGGGCTGTTGACACATGTCTTCCTTCTACAATTTTTTCTACTTCTTAATAAGTGAACCTCAAGGTTACATCTGGAGAAGCAGAGGCTGTGAAATCCTGCAAGACCACCCAAGGCTACTTGTTGTATTTTCTCCAGAAAATAACTCGAGAACCAAGGCTTCACAGCCAGTGGTTGACATCCACTCTCATACATATCCTCGCCTGCATCCCATCGCTACGTTTTGTCTTTCTGTATCTACCCATATTTATGCACAATGATTGCCGGGGAGACCCGGCGATCGTTCGCATCTGGTTCGGCAGCAAGCCGAGACTGACAGCAAGACAAGTTAGTTTTCTTGGGTCTAGGTTGGGATCTAGGTCGGGGTCTAGGTCAAGGTCTAGTCCAAGGTCTAGGATGTAAGTCTGATTCCTAGAACTGCGACTCCTTGATATTTGGTCCTCCTGGATTTCCCTTTTTTCTTTCGGAACACTTGACTCTACCGACTGCAACGGTGATCGCGCCAGCAAGCCACAGTGTTTGGGACAGCGGATCTTGCCGAATAGAGGAGAAGATTTCGACGCATACCATGAGTGATGCCAGATATAAAAAAAAATTACCAATGCTTTCATTCAAGGTGAAATGTTCTGTTTTCAATTGTCTCTTTCTAATGTTGCTCAACTCGGCGGGTCATGCCGGAAATGTGAAGTAGATAAATTCTTTGAAGCTCATGACTCCCGTAAGTATCGTTAAAGAAGCAGGGCCGCATGTGAAAATATGTCCTCGAAGAATATCTGTGACCCTTTTAAATTGTTCTGGAAGAGGCTTTGTTTTGTTTTTTTACAAATTTTATACCACATATGTGTTTCCTTTCAATAATAAAAAATGATCCGTCATTTCTCATTACTGTGCTTTGCTCGATCTCGCTCTTTTGCCAACGAGAGGGAATATCCAACCATTTGGATCTGGCGCCGACTGACAGGTAAGCATTGCCCAATGATGCCACCAAACACGGCATGTTAAGTAATTTAGATGAAATTTCGGTGACCGATACATTATGCCTTTATTTTTCCGCTGCCGTTGTTTGACTCCTTCACAAACGGCGACTGTCCTGTCGCGGCATTTACTATAATCCCCGTTATCAAACAGTCCAGCCACAATGATAGCGAAAACAAGAATGTCGACATTTAGTATCAAGTTGAATGTGGCTGGTTCTTTGATTCTGCCACCATGACATCTCGAGACTGAACACAAACAATGGATAAATTGGCTAGTATCCGCGCCTAAAGTCTGAGCACTTTAGACTAAAAGCACCTTGGGCATGTAATTATCAGTCCGAGAATATTTCTGTGTATTGCATAATAATGCAATCATTCCTACAAGGTCGTTAGTGAAAAGCGCTCATCCGCAATCGTCGTCACGATGTGTTTACATCAGATTTCGCCGTCACTCTTTCATCTTATCTATCAACTCAATGTGATTTAGAGCCCATACTCACATAGCTTGAGCTTGGCATATGGTTCTCCATGATGCCATCAATGTCGAATACGGAATTAAGAAAACTCTTTCTCACAGATTTGTTCTTATCAAAAGGACTCTGGGAAACATGAAGAGAGCCAGTTGAGGTAAGATGATACGTAGACGTTCAGGAGATCTCTTTGCTTCCACAGAATCGTTCACACGTTTTGCTCCCCAAGAAGAACAGAACGTACTTTCCTGTTCTTCTCTTTTCATGTTAACTCATCTCATTACTAACAACAGTTCCTGATGGACTTCCCCACGATAAATGGTAGTGACTCGGGCATAATACTTTGATTGAAGCCATCTTCTCCGACTTCAGTACACCTTCAAAGCACTTTATGTAGGAACTTCAATCTTGTTTGTGGCAGACAACCGCACGGGGATGAGATTATGTCCGAGAAATGAGAGGCATGACAGTCAAGCTTTCATCTATGTGGTCGTCTCTGTTTATTCCATTGCTCCCAATTTCTGAAATAAATATTTTCAATGGCACAACGGTATTTGGATGGCACTTGCCAAGACATTGCCACGTTACAGACGAGCCGCGGGGATTTTTGACGGACATATTGTATCCATGTTGATGCCAACATCGGACGGGGGAACAACGGCCAAGTAGCGGCACACAGACTGCAATGGGAGAATAAGAAAGTCTTCTCGAAAACTACTAGAAAGCATCAACGAGCCTTAAGCTCTTCGTATTGCTTCAGCTACACTTTAAAGGAACTACATTGACCTTGTATGCCTGTCGGATAACTTCTTCCTCTTATTTTATTTCAGATTGTTGGTTTCTGTCCGGACAATAGTGCCGCACTTCTCTATCACCATCTAGCTTCGGCACCGAGGCCTTTAGCAATCGTTTGTTTCTTTGTTTCTTTATTTTCTCGTATATTTGTACTAGTCATATATCAGCTCCTGCCATGAAGCTCAAGCACCTAGATCTGACAATATTCATAGTGGTAAAAACAGTGCTTAAGAATACAGTTGCTGTGATGTGACCATAAAAGTCCAATGCTTGTCAAGTTGGGAAAACATGTCAATTCCATCATAAATAAAGCCTCATAATATAGCCACTCCAACCATAATTTTCAGATCAAAAAGCGTCTAAATTTCGATATACGAGGCATGGTAGTTTTTGATATCTCTTACTGAATTTGGATATCTTCCATGTACTGGTCTCCCTACTTTGTCACCCATTCTAAGACTCGGGACCCGTTGATATAGAATGGCCTGGACCCAGTCTCTGTTGTGGCCCAAGATGTCTTTCGGCACCGAAGAAATATGTACTGGTTCCGAATATGTGCGGTAAAGAGTGAATCCAAAATGAACAGAGACAGTCTCAACCAATAGCCTCGTTATGTGTGCTCAACGCAGAGCTGCAACCACAGTTCCGGAGAGCAACCAGTCCAAAGTTTACTATCTTTTCAGTCGTATTTGTGTCCAGTCCATGTCCGTTGATTTATCAAGTCGTCAGAAAACATTAAAACCAAGTCTTTCGTCCTCATTTCATGCTTGATTTGAAGGTACAGAGTTTTATTGCTATCCTTTCATTTTTCTTATTTTTTCATTTCCTGTTTTCATGCGGGGCCCTTCTTTCTGTTCAGCGCCATCATTTCCACCTTTGCCACTCTTGATGCCGGAAACAACATACAGAAAAGGGTGTGCCTGCCAAGTCTCCGTATGTCCC
This sequence comes from Ophiostoma sp. CBS 140.51, assembly GCA_029298735.1. NCBI lineage: Eukaryota > Fungi > Ascomycota > Sordariomycetes > Ophiostomatales > Ophiostomataceae > Ophiostoma > Ophiostoma sp. CBS 140.51. Next base: position 46,115 of record JANSLP010000047.1, read on the forward strand.
GACCTCCGAGAACAAGCACTTGCTCGCGACCGCAATAAATAACGTCCACAACCTTTTCCAAGAAAGCTCTCCGCCGAACCCGAAGCAACTTCCCAGCAGAAGAGTATAAGAATCTCACTACCATCCTCCATCTGTTCAAAGACTGCAACCCATCACAGATTCTCAGACGCTATCACGATAATGCATCTAACTATCCAACGAATCGACGATCCATATTCAGAATAATATGTGATAGGCCACATCACGATACACAGACACCTGCATATAAACCTTACCGCAACTCACCACAACACCTGTCGGAATATCAGCATCAGCTTCTGAGAATCCCCAGCGAGGCTATCGATCTTACTCATGACGACAAGGTGGGATGAAGGATGACAAAATATGGTGGGTCTCCTTGGTAAGAGATCGCAAGAGAGCTGTGACATGAGCTCCACATTAGAACAAGGAAAACCAGACAAACGATTTCAACGTTTACGAGATACGGCTACCGATATTACTCACAACAAAACCGACATTCACTTTACGATAATATAACGAGGGGTTTATATATGCTTACTTCCAACAATCTTCGAAGCGCTCTTTTTTGACCGAAGAAAAAGGCACCAACATATCGCCTTTTCAAACGAGATCCATTTTATTTTGTTTTATTGGACGGAAATAAGTCATCGATATGCACCGCCGCACAGCCACAGCTCTTAGGAATAGCAAACCCGGACTCAAAAGCAGCTTCCACCTCGTCGAGATATCAACATTCAAGGCGCTGCCTTTGAAACCCCCCACTTTCAGCTCACGGCGCTATCAGTCGACTACACCTGGCAACTACACCTGGCATTGGGTCGTATGCACAAATATACAGCTGCTACGGAATGCTGAGTAACTGTTCGGATGAAATCAGCCCCCTTTCCATTTGGCAAAGCCGCAGCTAGAGGCACGATGCCGCCTTCTCCCGAAATTTTTTTACATGGCAAAATTACGAGAACGGATGTATTTGAGTTTATGTCACTCAAAAAAGTTTGAGATACGGGGCTCAATTCATGAGTCTGATGTGAGTTATGATACCACAGTCATCGAGAAGTCTCGTTGAATCCTAAAGAAAGTATGGACAACCAATCGAAACACGCGCAGTTTTGTCTTCGGTAATTCTCCAAGGCACTCCATACCCTCCACAACAAGGTGTTGTTCGATGGATGGTGAGATCGAGCCAGACGCATATTTGCACCACACTTCATGCACTGTTAGATCTGATCCGATTTCTACCCAATCTTGGTTTCTATGATTAGAGTTCGAGTAGGGCTCCCAGGGTCGGAACCTTGACGATCCTCCCAGCCTTTTTACTACTCAAACAAATCATTTTTTGTCATCGTTATTTTTGAGCTTTTGAAGACCTTATATGTGGCTTTCTTCTCTTTCTAGTTCCCATGAGGCTACAATATTCGCCAAAGCTGGACGATTATGTAGTATGCTCTCTTCCCGGTAACGATGGCATATCTCAAGTTTTCCCCTTCTTTCCGCTCCTCACATCTTATTTAAAAGATGAAATGAGGCCCTTTATTTCATCTCAATTATTTTTCACTTCGCTTGGGAAGTTCTAAGTTCTTCCAACAAACGATCAATACTGGTGAAAACCGTGCCCAAAGTTTACGAGTTACCTCGTGGCAGGAAAAAAAAGTGTTTGGAATTCAGAGCCAAGAACTTGGAAAGGACAAAACATTAAACCGACTCGGCACAGAATATATGCAGGTGTCATGAGATTATCCGAAGCCGGCGGCCCTGAAAGGCAAAGCACAGTTTGCCCAAACGAGCAAAGTCAAGCTTTCACGGCTTCTCACACTCTCTCATACGATCATTGACTTAATCGGGGAAGCACGACAACAATAATATCCTCGAAAACAGGGCAAATAACTACAGTTTTTTTTTAAGCTAACCTCTGATCTAGACACTCATTTAGATAACCGTCTTTTGACCATTGCGTAGCCTCAAAACAAACCTTGATCACAGCTTAAAATAGTACTCTCCTTCATTGCTTCCGTCACAATCTTCTTCGCTGCAGATTGTCTCTATTTGGATCGGAGTCTTTGTTGCACCGCGTTCCCGGAACGACGAGTCTCAATCTTGGCTCTTGTCTTTATTTTCCACATCTTCCGGGTGCACTGTCTGCGGGGAGCTGGCGATGGATAGAGAAGATGAGAACACCTAACGATCTTCCAAGACGGCAGCATACTATTTTCTCTTCACAAAGTATCAAAGACGGTATAGATGATAAAAATCCGAAATGAGAGGTACGACGGGCTACAGAAAACTGTCTGTAGAGAACAGAAACAATCAAAAGCTTGGCCAAAATTTTCCGGCTAAAGAGATTAAAGTAGACATAAACAATCGCCCAAGAAAATACGAGGTCAACAAATGTGAGGAAATATATTTCTCATTAGCCTATCTGCTCTAAAGAACATGTTTCCTTTCTCGAAAATCTTCAATCACGCGGTGATATTTGGGAGCGTAAAATAGATCATTATTTTGAAGGCAAAATGGCTTTCAAACTATCTCTCTGGAACCGTCTCTCTGAAATAGTACAGCTTGATTGCAACTATTGGGACATTTTTCATGGGATGGCTTTATCATATGGGAAAATATTCGCATGATTGTTAGACAGAAAAGAGCGTCTGTTTTTAAATAAAACATGATAGTAAAAAGTGTTTGTGTCGCAAAATAACATTTGAGACACGTGCCGCCACTGGTACAGAAAGTGCCTACGCACGCAGGACACGCACACATATGCACGAACCTGTACTCAGAACCGATTTTTGGATCTCTCGTTACCCGGTCTGCAAGTATCAATATCGGTATAAAAGAGAATATGAGGGGGGTAGGTTTCTTGTAATGGATGGATGTTCATCTCTATTCGCTGTAGAGGTGCGAAAACTATTTGCTTTCATCTACCAGAAAGTGAAGGATGACGCACGTTCATCAATAAAGCAGACTCAAATACAGGAGGAAGCAGAACAGAGGAGACTGAAAAAGAATATCCCGGCATCCTGTCCGCTGGCAATATCTAAAAGGGGGCAGAAAGAGGGCGCCAAGTTACTAAAAGAATAGAGCTTTTCATGTCCCGGAGGAGCGGCGAGGCAGATAGAGAGATATATCTCTGCGGCTGGAGGGAGTAAGAGAATGCAAATAGGTGTGGGAGCAATCAAATTAAAAGCAAAAAATAAAGTAGCAGAAATGTCTGAAAATGAATGGCGAGAAAAAAATTGCAGGTGAGAACAAAATTAAATATATTCTCGTAGGTATTTGAGTTTTATCTCCATGCACACTCCCCTCCAACTTGAAATGAAAAGATAAAGAAGTTTTGATGTCTTTCAAACGACATCCAACGATTAAGAATGCTTGCTCAGGGCTTGTTCTCGGCTGATATGCAAGCTCCCACCGACTGTTCCTACCTTTCACAATCTAGATGTTTCTCGTCTCTTTGAAATAGCCACTTTGATTGTTTCCTCGGCTTCGGACGGCATGGTGCGCATGAGCGCGATTCGGAGGATGCTCATAGCCATGAAGAGTTGTGTGTATGCATAAAACAACGAACAGACTCTTCTTTCGGCAACGAGGCACCGTCAAGAACTTGGGGCCTCTTCACAAGTGTGTTCTACCTAATGTTCCGTCCCATCCATCGTCGTTGTTTGGTATCAAAGAGCTATCTATTTTGGGTATATCGACAAGATAGCATGATGCATTCTGTATTAATCACCAACCGAGGAAAGGAAGGCGTTGTCTGTTGCATGTGGTAACTCGGTTTTATTTTGGTTAGTCTCGGCGCCCGGCAGTTCTTACAGATATCGTGGCATCCTAGTTACAACAGCTCCCAAGTATGTTCTTATTCAACCCAGCCCTTATCGACATGCCTTCTTGCACCTGCATTTGCACCTGTACCTTCTAATACATTCTAGGATTTGTCGGATTTCGCTATGAACGCAACTCCTACAACACCACCCCGTCCTGCTTTCGCTTCTTCTCACAGTTGCTGTTTGCAACAGATTCTGCAGGGGGTGCCATATTGTATTTACCCAGCAGTATGGTCGACCAACGTGTGCCCTTATTGTCGTACGCTTTTTGCAATCATGTCCGAGCGCAATCGAGATTGTCTGCATCCGCGTGTATCTTGCATCCTGCCTTCGTGTTCGTCCTCGACTGACACGGCGCGAGAGACGCAATACCTTTCGCAAGGATATCCTGGTTTGCGTTTAAACCCTCCGGTGGCACGCCCTGCTCGAACGGCTATCGGAACTGGAAAAGTCTTGGCAAGGCGGAGAGGGAAAAGACAGAGCCCTCAAACAAAGCCGTCACAGCGTAGACGCTCCGGCCCCCAACATTGCTGACGACACAGAGCATGCTAGGCATACATGACGTGCGCCTTTCTGCAACAGGGATCAAGGGGATGATAGTTGCAGCGGAGACGTAGAAGACGCCTTCCCAGCAGGGCTCAGCGATGGCAGAAGGACGGGCCGCTCATGAGACAAGATATAAAAAGAGTGACAAAAGTAGAGTGGAGAGTGTACAGCAGATCGGGAAACAACCCAAAACAGTAAAAAGAAGCGAGGCGTCGGAGCGTGGGTGGGCATGAAGAAGATATGAGGGTGTATTTTCAGTGAGTATTGACAAATACAACAGTTGCACACCATTGATGCACATCGCCCTGCAGACACGATGCGCCGAGGCTGTGTGGGGCCGACTAAGGCAGACTCAAGGCCGGTCAGACGTCTCATTTATTTTGCTTCTCTTCTCAGTCTAGGATCTGTGGCCGGTCGCTGGTATCGTTCTTGTCCTCCTCTTTGAGACGCTGGACGAGCTTCTCTCTCAGGAAGTCGCTCAGGCCAAGTCTGTCGTTGATGTTAGTGGCGTGCGTATATGCTGACTATCATTTGGTAAACTGATACTTACATGCCCTCGTTTGTTAGGATACGGTAGCTGCCAGAAACTTGAAAATTGTCTAGCAATTTGCCTGTGCTGTCGACCTCGATGCTTCCAAAAATGTCTTCGGGCCATGCAATGCGGCCAAAATCGGGCGGGTTGCGGAGCTGGCTATGTTAGGGAATATGAACTAGAATAGTAGAAATGTACCAGATAACTCACATCACTGAGATGCACCCAGCCGCCGACGCCACCGCCGCCGGAACCGCCTCGTTGAACCGAGCCGCTGGAGCCGGTATGGCTGGCACCGGCATTGCTGAAGATTGTGCCGCCCGGCGCCGCAAAGGCAACGGCCTGGGCTCTGAGTCCATCGTCCTGGGCCGCATTTTCGCGCAGCACGTCGTTTAAAATGTCCATGAACCGATCGTTGGCAACGAACGAACGTGGCGTCGGAGGAAGCTCGGTAGTCGTACCGACGGCGGTGGCGGCGGAAGGTGTGGGGGTGTCGAGGTAGCTGAGGAGGTATGATGGCGGTAAAGTGGCCAGCCGGTAGGCTTTCTGTAAAGGAGTTAGCACAAGCCTTGCCAATTGTCATCCAGATTTGATGTCGTCGGCTTCAAACCTCGACTCGACTTACAATATGGGGGTTGATCGACAAGGCGCTGCTGAACGAGCGGCGGAACATCTGGCCGAAAGCGGCGGGGTGCCGCCGCGATATTATCCTTTGTAAAAGCATTGTGTATTAATTGTGTCTAGAAACTTTTGAGAAGCTGTTGTCGAGCTTCGATTGTCCTCCATAAAAGATGGCATGTCGTCATGAAAATACTGGTTCAGGAAGGACCGGCTTCTGCTGATTGGTGGGGCCGGCGGGCGGTGAGGCCCCACAATAGCTGTCGTCCTAAAAGGTGCTTGATGGTGGTGGAACAGGGGGGAAAGAGCAACGCGAAATTCTGCCCACCAAAAACGCGTGTTTTGACGCGTCCCACCAAAAATACACTTTAAGTGGCAGGAGCAAAGGGCAACACGACAACGAGAGGGCAAGGAAGTAGCAAAGGGCCATTTCTCAACATCACCACGCATTTTGACGCCATTCCACCCACACCGACTTCATTGACGGCTACCTTTTGTAACGACAATCAATCGACACATATTACGCCCATTCGAATTGCCATCCACACGAACGCAGATACGAGTACTCTCGTACACGCTCACACCCACACTCACCAGCATGACGGCCGACGCCGTGTCCTCGGAGGCGACTGCCGCCAAGCTGAGCCCACGGAAACAACGACAGTCCAAACCCTTGGCTGACAACATCTTCGGTGCCCGGGGCAGCGCTGGCAGCGGCTCTGGACATGTTACGAGTACACCAGCACCAGCGATGCTCTCGTCGTCCCAGGCCCCGTTCTCATCGTCCCCCGCCTTTGCCACGCCGCTGCATCCTATGCGGCCCTTTGTGCCTGGCGAGGCACGATCAACAGCAGCCGCCGTTTTGGCCACAAACGTGCCGGCCGCAGCCCGACCGACCATCCTGCCCATCATTCTGCCGCCCACAACGCTGCGGCCGCTTGCGTTTCGGACATTTACCAAGAAGCACAGTCTCACGCTGACATCGTCGGCGCTGCAAGAGCTCGCCAACTTTATCGGGCGACACTGCGGCTCCGGCTGGCGCGAAGAGGGACTGGCGGAGCGAGTTCTCGAAGAAACAGCCAAGAGCTGGAAGAACCGCAACTGCGGGTTCATTGTTGACGGTGCGAGCGCAGAGCTTAAGGAGATTTTGAAGACACTGGAGGGCAACATGAGCGGCGGACGGATTGTGATGGGAGGCGGTTCTGGAGGAAGTGGAGCCAATGGGAAAGGAGCAAGTGGTTCGGGCGATGCTGCCAGTAGAAATGGCAGTGCTGTCAACCGCTTGCGGGGTGAGGCCGGCAACAACGGTCTCCTGCGTGGCGGTGTTCCACGGCAGAACAGCCTCCTGCTCGACTCGACCCGTGAGACCGACATCACCAACACGCGACTCGGGCTTAGGCCGTCCGTGTCGTCATTGGGTGGTGGCAGTGGAGCCGCTGGCAAGCCGTTGTTGACTAGGGAAGACAGCCAAGCCAGCATGGGTATGAGCGGGCTCGATATGGAGGACGATGAGGAAGACGGCGACGACAACGACCTGCTCGATCCGCGGCGATGGCTCAAGGTTGTCGGTGCATACGACCAGCCGCGGATGGTCTACAACGTTGCAAAGAAGCATTTTGAAAGGTGAGCGGTGATTTGTGTTCCCAGCGTAAACGTGGACAGCTACTAACAACTTGCAGAGAAACATCAAAACCATCCCTCCTCCCGAGCACCAGCCACAAAACTGCCCTCTTCCGCAACCGCTTCAACGTCATCCACCAGCGCCTTTTACGCAACGAAATGTTCCAGAGCTCGGCCGTTGCTGAGGCCCGCGCTGTGTCTACGCTGCAACGCTCCGGCTCGTCCTTTTCCGGCGGAACACACCGTATCACGCCCGTGGCTAACCTCCTCGGTCGCCACGGTACTCACCACATGCTCCTCGGCATGCTCGTCGTGCTGCCGACGGGCAGTCTGTCCATTTGCGATATGACGGCGTCTATAGCACTCGACGTCTCGAGTGCTGTGGCCATTCCTGAGGACTCGGCATGGTTTACGCCCGGCATGATTGTGCTGGTCGATGGTGTCTACGAAGAAGAGGAGGAGGCCGCTGGCCGTGGTCTGAATGGCGCTACAGGCGTGGGCGGCACTATCGGTGGCCGCTTCCAGGCGTTCCTGATCGGCCAGCCTCCCAGCGAGACACGGCGAGATGCTCTGGGTATCAGCGGCCCGGATGGCATTGGTGGTGTTGGCGGGGCTGACCACACGATCGGCGGCGGGTTTGGCTGGATCGACTTTATGGGTGTCGGTAGCCACCGCGCTGTGGGAGCGCGTATGCGCAAGCTGGAGCAACGGTTCTTGTTGCGCCAGATCCATCAGCACCGTCAGCAGAAGCTGCGTCTCCGTCGTCAACAGCAGCAGCAACAACAGCAACAACAGCAACAACGGTTACTGACCGACTCACAAGACGGCGAGACCGAGGATCCCGAGGCATCACAGACCAACTACGACGAGACACAAGTAGAGGAGGAGGACGACCTTGGTCCGCCTCCGCCGAGTCGTCAGCGTGTCGTCCTCATCGGCGAACTCAACCTCGACCAGCCGCGCTCACTACAGGCCCTGCGTAAGGTGTTGGGCCTGTACGCCGCCGAACCCGAGGGCGCCACCCCCGTCTCCTTTGTGCTGACGGGCAACTTTGTCGAGCACGCCGTCATGGCCCGCGGCGGCAGCGGCGGTAGCATCGAGTACAAGGAATACTTTGATGCCCTAGCCTCTGCCCTGTCGGACTACCCGACGCTGCTCCAGTCATCCACGTTTGTCTTCGTGCCCGGTGACAACGACGGCTGGGTCTCGGCTTTCTCCGGAGGTGCCGCTGTGCCACTGCCACGAAAGCCTGTGCCAGAGCTGTTTACGTCGCGCGTGCGGCGTGCGTTTGCGACGGCCAATGCCGAGGTGGTCGGCGCCAGCAGCAACCGTGTCGGCGGCGAGGCCGTTTGGACGACGAATCCAAGCCGCCTGTCACTTTTTGGCCCCAACCACGAGATTGTGCTGTTCCGCGACGACATATCAAGTCGGCTGCGGCGCACGGCCGTTCGGTTGGCCAAGCCGGGCGCTCCTGGGGCCCCTGCGGCTTCTGAGATCCCCGAGGTTGTGGAGATTGCCGAGTCAGCGCGGCCTACAGAAACGCCTGTTTCGGCCAGCCAGAACGACGGTATGGACGTCGACGGCGCTGCAGACGCAGACAAGGCCGACAAGACGACATCCTCTTCTGCCCCTACGTCGTCGACTTCCGCCATCCCCTACGACATCCAGACAGCACGCAAGCTCGTCAAGACCATCCTCGACCAGGGCTACCTCGCACCCTTTAAGCAATCGCTGCGACCCGTGCACTGGGACTTTGCCAGCGCGCTGCACCTGTACCCGCTGCCCACGGCGCTTGTCATGGTCGACACCACGGCGCCGCCCTTTTGCGTGACGTACGAGGGCTGCCACGTCATGAACCCGAGCAGTCTGCTGGTGGCCGGCCGGCGCGGTGCGGCTCGCTGGATTGAGTATGAAGTCGGCCGGATCGGCAAGCTGCGTGAGTGCACCTTCTAGGCGGTGATGGAGAATGGAACGGAACCAAAGGACGACAAGGATATACTGCACGAAGTGACGACCAGGACATGTTTGTTTAGGATTGAGACACACGAGGCTGGATTAATGAGCAAGATTACATCATCAAAATAAACCAACATACACCGACGAGGCTGACTCCAAGAGTGACATCATATTTGGGGATAGAGAAAATGACTGCCATCGAACAGTTTGTCGCACAAAAATGTTGTTTCGTGTAGCACGGGCCGTTATCGATGTCTTTTAAATATCATTCATCTTCTCGTTCTGCCTCATGCCGCGAGTCTAAAATCTCACCGATCTGATGTCGTATTATCGGCAGACAGACGTCGTGGCAAGGCGCCCGTATTTAGGTGAGATTGTAAAATTCATCTGTCTGATCTCATGTTCCTTTTATCTCGTATTTTTTTGCTTCGTTATCGACTTCAGTCTGGTTGTATTTATTTTGTAGCCCCATTGATAATGCCGAGGCTGGTGGGTTTTGTTGTTGTTTGCCACCAAAAAACTTCTCAGCCTTGTGGCCTTTTAATCTTTTTTTTGTTGCTTTTTTTTTTTACTTTTTTCGCGGTCGACCTTTTATTTTCCTCCTAAAGATAACTTTGATTACAAAATAACCTTAACAAACCGAAGAAGCCGTCGACCAAAGAAAATGCACCGGAACGGTATTTGACATGGATCACGATACCCTCCCAAGCCTGCCCGGGCCGTATGACACTTCTTTTTGTGTTTTATTTTCTTTTTATTTTTCTGTCACCTGCCATGAGCACTCCATTAGGATGGGTGAACTCTTTATTATTAGACTTCGTAGGTGCCTGGCACCGCCAAGCTCCAGCAAATCTTCCCCCTAAACTGAACCTGATGGAGTGAACCCTGGAATGCTTCCCGTCGCTCAAAATGCCCCAAAATGCGCTTAGGCTGGGCGAGCCCTGTCCTGGTTAGGCCAACATCAGCCGAGATAAATAAGCCCAGCGCATTGCAGCGCCGCCTGTCATTGGCCCAAAGCTCGCAAGAATGAGCCAAGCCGGCAAACCCAGCCCCTCCTTCCTTCGTATTTTTCAGGCTTACACAATAACAGGCTCAGCAGTTGCCCCTTTCTGCCACAAGGTAGCCCCGGCCCAACGGCCTGAAGGACCCCAGAAATTCAATGGAAAAGAGAACAGAAAGAAGCCCTAAAACCCTATCAGAGCCCTGATGCAACCACGCTGCCAGGATCGTCCTCCGCTAAATAAGCCCCCTAATTATGTGTCCACTACGCCGCCAGCCTGCCTCCTTCCTTCCTTCGTCGCAAAACACGCGCGGCCAAGACGTGTCGTTCATGCCCGCCCACATTCGCAAGACCATTCGCTGCTGCCTTTTCCAGTTCCGCTTTGCGTCCATAACACGAACCCCCAACCTCGAATATCCACAACCTCCCAAAATATCATCAAACGTTGCCAACATCGCCAAACCTCCCCTCGACTGTTTCCTTCCCATCTGCCCTCAACCGACGACGGATAATCGACGCCACACATCAATTTCCGGCAGCGCCTCACCCTGTTCCCTCCGACTCCGCGCCTTCCGGCCACGTTTCGCCGGGGTCTTGGCATCAAACGCCACCGAATTCGCCGACCTTCTTTTCTGGAAAGGAAAAAAAAAAGGTGAAAACAACGACGACGACAGCCACAGATACAAAACTACTATTGCCTAGTGACTGCCCGTAATGGACCTCAGCTAGACGAAGCTTCGTTTTCCGTTTCGTGTCCTTTTCTCCTACCTGCCCGCTCTCTTTATTGCCATCGCGATAAAGCCTCGTCTCCTCGTCATTCTCGCCCAACCTTTCTCTCTCTCTTTTTACCATCTCCTTCCTGTCGACAGTCTCTACGGTCTTCTTGAGAGCCACTGCTCTCACCCTGCTCCGACATCATGGCCGGCATTGAGCAGCTCGAGATCCACAGCAAGGTACGGCGCACTTCACGTACACGGAGAGAGAACGACCCCTCTTTCGAAGCTGCTAACACATGCTTTTTTCTCGGCAGTCTTATATCGTGCGTTGGGTCAAGGTCGACGAGGGCCATACCATCTCCTGGAGCGTCCAACCACACAAGAAGTCTATGTGAGTCCATGTCGTGCTTTTACGTCACCGCCCGTCTTCCCCGACATGCCTGCTAACTTGGGTGTCTTCTGACAGAAACTTCGGCATCGTCAAACATCCCGGCACCGGCGGCACCAACCTCACCACGTTCCAGTCCGACCTCGACGACAGTCTGCCCGATGGCGCCTCCTCCGACACAAATGCAAAGCCGAGCCTCTTTAACAAAGACAAAAACGCCGGCACTGCCCCCGAACAGCTGCGCAAAAAGGGCTTCAAGCTCGTCAACTGGCACGGAAAATGCGACGCCGACAAGGTCTCTATGGGCACCTACGACGTCCAGGCTGGCAACGGCGGCATGTTCGGCCTCGTCTTTGACAACACCTTCTCGCGACAGACGTCTAAAAATGCAACATTTGTGCTCCTGACCTACCCTGTCGGCGCACCGCCCCAGGGTGCACGCAACCTGCCCAACCTCCAGGCCGGCCCTGCTGCGAGCACCAGCCGGTCAAGTCTCGGCAAGAACAACAGCCCACGCCTCGGCGCCATCCCGACCCCATCCATCGACAGCCTCAGCAGCCATCTCGCGATTAACGGTGCAGGCGCTGCTGCCGGCGGTGCAGGCGGCGTTACATCAGCAGCATCGACACCAGGAGCAGGCGGTGACGGGCCGACCGGGAGTCGCGGTAGTGGTGGTGCAGGCGGCGGTGGAAGCGGCAGTGGTAGTGTCCGCCCCGTCCTGCCCACTGCCTCTTCTGGCTCCTCTGCCAACCACCATGTCGGCACCTTGATGAAGCGCCGCCGCAAGAAGGGCCAGGGCTACGCGCGTCGCTTCTTCTCACTCGACTACGCCACCTGTACCTTCTCCTACTACCACAACCGCAACTCCTCGGCTCTGCGTGGAGCTATTCCCTTGAGTCTGGCTGCCATTGCAGCAGACGAGCGTCGACGCGAAATCACCATCGACTCGGGTGCTGAAGTGTGGCATCTCAAGGCATCCAACGACAAGGAGTTTACCGAGTGGGCGCGCGCACTGGAAAAGGCCAGCCGCATCTCCCGTGGCCAGGGCTTGCCGGGTGGCTCTGTCTCTTCCCAAAACCTCCTCAGCAGTGCACCGCCTGTCGTCGTTGCACCCAAAATCATGTACCAGGAGGAGACGCGCGAGTGGCAGCAGGTCGAGGCCCTCGTCAGCCGCGTCGTTGGTACGCGGGATGCCCTCCGGCGTCTTGTCAAGGACATGGCCGCCGCGGGCCATCAGCCACCATCATCGGCACACGGGCACTCATCACAAAAGCAGCATTTCCTGTCCCCGAATACCCCGCCCGTCTCTGAAGAGCCCGACGACTATCTTTCCTCGCAGCAGGCGACGCCCACCGGCACTGGCGCAGCAGAGCGTAGGCCGTTCTGGCGGCGGCGGTCTTCGGCCTCGCCGCTTGCCCCGCAAAACTTCCGTTCGTCAGTTGCGTCTTCGCTCGCTGTGCCTGCACCCGGCACTGCCTCGAGCATCTCTGCTGCGAACAACAGTGGCACGAAACACGGCCACGGCGCCAAGCACGAGAGCCGCAGCATGGAGGACCACTGCCAAGCACTACTGGGCGATCTGGACTCGGTCGTGAGCGAGTTCACCAAGCTGCTCTCCAACAGCAAGCACCGCCGCACCACATCGGCTGTTGCCGCCAACATTGCCGCGCCCCGTAGCAGCTACGACTCCACCTCGACAACCGATGAGTTCTTTGACGCCGCTGAAGGCTCCACATCTGCCGACCGTTCTCAGCTGCTGCGCATCGACAACCACAGCGAGGCTGAGGACACACCCGGCTCCGAAATGGACGAGGAGCACGCGTCTGCCCACGGCGACGGCGACGAGTCATCCGTCTCTTCAGTCGAGGAGGACGAGGAGTACACTGGTCTGGGCGAGGGCAACGGCGCGGGTAGTGACGGCAAGAACCTTTTCCCGCCCAAGCCCAAGTCGCTCGCGCCCCTCCCTCTCACCGAAGCTGTCCAGCGGCGCAAGACAATTCCGCCGTCGACCGTCCTGCCGCCGAGCTTGATTGCCTTTGTGCGCAAGAATGTCGGCAAAGACCTGTCGACCATTTCGATGCCCGCCTCCGCCAACGAGCCGACTTCTTTGCTGCAGCGCATCGCCGAGCAGGTCGAGTACGCTCAGCTGCTCAACGAGGCCGCCTCCAAGTCGCGCCCCGAAGAGCGTCTGCTGTACGTCGCCGCCTTTGCCGTGTCGCAGTTCTCGGGCGGTCGCGCCAAAGAACGCGCCATTCGCAAGCCTTTCAACCCGCTGCTCGGCGAGACGTTTGAGCTGCTGCGCACGGATCGTGAACTGCCTGGCGGCGGTATGCGTGTCCTCGTTGAAAAGGTGAGCCACCGTCCTGTGCGTCTGGCCATCCAGGCCGATGCTCCCTCGTGGTCGTTTGCCCAGGCGGCTGCGCCGTCGCAAAAGTTCTGGGGCAAGAGCGCAGAAATCATTACCGAGGGTCGCGTCCGTGTCGTCCTGCGCCTGCCCGACGGTGGCGGTGAAGAGCACTACTCGTGGGCCCTGGCCACTGTGTTTCTCAGAAACGTCGTCATGGGCGAAAAGTACGTCGAGCCCGTCGGCACGATGAATGTTATTAACGACACGACGGGCGCGCGTGCCGCGGTCGAGTTCCGCTCCAAGGGCATGTTTGGCGGCCGCAGCGAAGATGTCCAGATCGAGACGTACGATCCTGCGGGAGCGCACACGGGTCTGGCACTGACGGGCACATGGACATCAGGTCTCAAGGTCGTGGACCCGCGCAACAAGGCCGGCGGACTCGAGATTTGGCGTGTCGGTGCCCTTGTTGACGACGCCTCCCGCGTTTACGGTCTGACCCAGTTTGCCGCCTCGCTCAATGAGGTCACAGCCCTCGAAAAGGGCAAGCTGGCACCCACCGACTGCCGCCTGCGGCCCGACCAGCGGCTCGCCGAAGAGGGCAAGCTCGACGACGCCGAGGAGTGGAAGACGAAGCTCGAAGAGGCCCAGCGGACCCGCCGGCGCCAGCTCGAGGAGCGTGGCGAGCAGCACAAGCCGCGGTGGTTTGTCAAGGTGGCCACGGGCCCCGACGGCGACGAGGTGTGGCGGCTCAAGGGCGGTAAGGACGGCTACTGGGAGGAGCGGGCCAAGGGTACGTGGTCGGGTGTGGAGGACATCTTCTCTGGTGAAGTGGATGAGGAGTAGCGAGTGAGCGGGGGTATAGAGCGAGCGTTTTGAGTTTTTTCTTCATCTTTTTGTCTCTTTTTGTCTCTTACTGTTTATGACTTTTGCACACATGTTTTGGGCGTATGGGAAGGGTGCGAGCCACAATACCTAGACGAATGACTGTCGTTTGTCTTGTTTTTTATCTTTGACGCTTTTATTTGATCACGTTCTGTTCACATCATGACCTGTTCAGCCTCCTTTTTCTTTTGACCATGATATCACTATCTTTTTACTCAATGACTTGATCGAGCACTCGTAGCACTGAATGGCGAGCAGTTTGAAGACTGCAAACAATCAATGATTATTGAAAGTCCAATAGGCGACAAATTTATTCTAAGGATGTTAATGAAATCAGACTGGACGCATTGTATTGATTGTCGTGCCCATTTTGGTGGTGAGCGTTGGCGGTGTGATGACTAAGCAATTGATTGGCCCGTACATTTCGTGTTTTTGGACCAATATCTTTGAGCTACAATGAAGCAAGCCACCAGCCTCACAACAGACAACAGCACCACAAGCCGCAAACGACGAAACGGAAATCCGTTAGACTCAGCCTCTCTGTACTTGTGGTTTTTACGTGCAGCTCTACCAGCCATCTCGCGTCTCGCCGCCACTCTTTGGGAGCCACACTGTCTACACTGTGAAGCTTTATCGCGTCGTTTTCATCGCGACGCGGCGTGGATGAAACCAGGGACAGCGAGCCCACGAGCTTTGGACAGCCCTACCATACGCCTCATCTCGAATAGCGACGCCATTTTAGATCTTACTGGCGGTCACTGCTCTAAGGAGCCGGCTTAGGCTGTTCGCCCAACCCACGGCCTCCATCCTTCCTCTTCTCTCACCCTTTTCTTTTGATATTTGTCACGTCCTCCTCGACTTTTCACATTTTCGCACCCCCACCTCACAATGGCATCAAAACCTACAGCAAAAGCGGCTGTCGGCCGGCCACCTACAAAAGGGACGACCTTAGGCTCGACTCCCATGGCCAAATCAGCCTCGTCGTCGTCAGCTTCCGGAGCCAAGTCAAAAGCTTCGGCCACATCCACATCTTCAGCAACAAACAACGGCAACAGCAGCAGCCAACCGGTCCAGCCCTACCGCGAGATCTTCATCGCCCGATCTGACGGTGTTAGTTACTCGACGCAGCAAATCAATGACGCCAGCCGCTCGGCACAACCCGTCGGCGACGCCCTCGACGACAACGATGAGTTTATGCGATCGTGGACGGTGAAACTGGGCAAGACCATCAAGTACAACCTGGGCGCCAGCTCATCATCATCGTCTGCGACGGACTCCAACAACTATCTCGTGCGCTTCCCAAAGGGATACTCACTTCACGTGCGGCCGGGCAAGTCCAAGGAACGTGATGGACCCCTTGTTTTCGGTCATCCGTTAGGACCGCTGGCCGCGTTCCGCAGCCCAGCCGAGCTGGCGCTGCACGTGCTGTGGCTGTTCAGCGATTCCAAGGAGCGGGCTGACTGCTCGTGTCGGTTGTGTGTTCGGATGGTCAGCGAAGCGGCCGCGGCCGCGGCTGCGTCTGCAACGTCTGCTGCAACTGCAACGTCTGCTGCAACGTCTGCTGCCACAACCGCTGCTGCTTCTATCGCAGCGTCCCAAACCGCCAAACCCTCTCCACGCACTCCGACTGTGACGCCCGTCCCAGTTCCCGTTATCCCCTCGGCGTCTCCTGCCGCCGCTGCTCCTACCGCAAAACCAGCCCCGATAACGTCAGTGACGCCCGTTCCGCAACCAACGGTCACACCAGCAGCTGTAGCCCAGCCGACAGGTCTACCGCCTCCAGAGGGCGGCGGATCCGCCCTCTTCCGTCCCTGGGAGCTGGTCTGGTACCAGCACTTTACACAGCAATCACGCGGTGCCTGGCGTCTGGGAATTGTGCTTCAAACTATTTCAAATCTGGGTCGCACAGAACCGCCGCCGTCGATTATACCTGGACCGGCAGGCACGGCCCGTGTGGCTCCCTTGGGTATTACAGGCCTCCACCCGCCTGAGATTACCGTCGATACGAGCGCTCTGCGCCCTTTCCTATCTTTCAGTGTTCCCGGGATGCGTGAGGGTCTACAAGGCGCAACGTTCGACCAGATCGATTGGCAGAAGCTGGCTTGGGAGCAGCAGCAACAGCAGCAGCAACAGCCACCTCAGCCGGGCCAGTATGATGCCGCCATCCTTGCCCTCGAAGCGTCCAAGTCCTCCGCCAACCAGATCAACGCGTGCTTCTCCGTGTTCAACCCTCTGCAAAATATGTCGCCCACACAGCAGTCCTTTGGCGGCGTGTTTTTGGGTGCCGAGCAGATTGTCCTTGGTGATGCCCTACGTGTCGATGTGAAGCCCGTGGCAGGTGCCATGACTGACGACGGCAACGGCAGCGCCACCGTCGAGATTATGCATGTGAGCCTGATTGTCCGCGAAAACTTTGACCTGTACTTTATAGGCGATGTCTACCGTCTAGCCGTCACAGGTCCCGGTCTGCCACCGGCGCCACAACCTTCGTACAGTTCCACCGGCCAGATCCTCCCCTCCGAACCCGTCTTCGCCGAAGAAGTGGCTGAGCGCAACCACACCTCACAAGCGACCAACTCTGGGCTCACGTGGTACTGGCAGCTCCGTGAGCGTCAGAGCCGCCGCAACGAGAATGAAGTGCACGGCCGCTTTTACGCCTCGACACGCCTGGCCGCCAACCTGCAGAACACCGATTTCTTGCAGCGCGTGGCCCAGCAGCAGCCGACAGGTCCAGTGGCTGGCGACGATACTAGCATGATGTCATCCGCACTGAACCGGCGGCAGCAAGTGGGCGGCTTCATCTACCAGGGCCAGCGCGCGAACCGGGCGGCGACGATCGGGCAGGCGATGAGCGTGCCTCTGCCGCCCATTGCCGGCGTGACTGAAGAGTATTAGGCGAGCAGTCAACAGGAAGTAGATGCGTTGTTTTGTCACATCTTTTTTTTTTTTGCATCTTGTGAGCCTAGAGTCAGCAAGTACATACAATAGTTTACATTTGGCACACATCTTGTTTGTTCCTGTAAGATCCATTAAACATTAGTAGCATCTGATTTTGATCTTTTGATCCTTCACCTTGTTTCTTTCCAAATCACATCTTGTTCTTGGGGACAGACAGACCCCTTAGTTTTCTTGCTTGTCTTTTGCATGGTGATTGGGTTGGATCCGGTTGTTTCATATCTGATCCCAGTCACCGCCCTTTTTTTGTGCCTTCTTTTACGTCGTACTGTTCGATTAATTACCGTCGACCCTGTTCCATGGTAAGGCCCTTGCCAGTAATCCACCTTGAACCTGCTGTATTGTCTTTTATTCTCATTTTACATGTTTCTTCATCATCAACTTTCCCATCGTCGAGAACCATCGTTCCCGTCCGGCTGGTTCGGTCAAATCCTCAAATCCTCAAATCTATTTTGTTTTTATTTGAAATGTTGCGCCGTCGTACCATTGTTCGGGGCACAGTCTCCGGAACATAGCGGGGAAGTCGCACGAGATCAAGAACAGAACGCCCCATGCCACGATGAAACTTTTGTTGGCGGTGAAGAGGGGGACATAGTTGCAATCACGACGTGCGCCGTCCAACACGGAAAACCCATGTTTTGTGTGTATTGATACAATGATCTATTTGAAACCGACAACTAGCATATAATTATGTTCGCTGAAGGCTGTGTGAGTCTTTGTGAAGCAAATCTCCATAGACTTTACTGTTAAGACCACATTGTGGTCCAAGGATGTTTTCCCTCGTTTTATTTAATGACGAATCACATCACGTCTCGTCACTTGTGCTGAATGGGAATGGTTGCCTGTGATAGGCACGGTCCGAAGACTTGTACCCTGGACTTAGCCAAGCTTTCAAATGTTAAGCCTGCTGATCAAGGACTGACATATTGCCAACCTTTCCCTTGTGTCGTCTTCTGAGTCCATGGGTGGCATTGAACAACGCCATGCACGAGCCAAGCCGGTGAGCCATGATCGATGGGAGGGGGTAAGAGACATGGACTTGGGTCAATACGAAACACTTGGACATATAAGATTGGGCAGTAATATCACGGGGCACGACGGAATCACAGTATGGACAAATCAATGTATGAAAAAATGTAGTATGAAATAAGAATGAGATGAAAATGATTGAGACTCAAGGAAATAAAGCTGGAGAGTTATCCTTCCGACAACATCGCTGCAAAACGCTCGCTACCAACGTTGTCTAAAACATGACAAAAAGTATATCAAATTTTTGGCCTCTTTCTCCGCCTGCCGGCTCCCAGTTATGGTAGATAGGAAGCAAAGAAACAACAACGCATCAAACACCCTCTTCAGGACGCCAGTTGTGTGCCGCCCTACCAACAGGAAAAATAATTGGTAGTCATCAAGTCGTGTTGCAACTCTAGTCGTCATGTGGATGGCGTGATAAAAGTGGTTGTGTTGTGTGTAAAATGGGGTTAACAAAGTCGATGGTGAAAAAAGGAGACGCCAGAAAAGAATAATGTAAACGAAAGAGAGAAAAAAGAAATGTGCGCTAGTCGTGAAGTGCGTAAACGTCGGGGTAGGTTAGGTGATGAGAGCAGGTTATAGTTCCTATCAGACTACTTTCAATTTGGACAGTCGGGCTTCTATCGCCTTCAATATCTCCGGATCGGGTTCGGGCTCGACACGCTGTGGTTTCAGGCGAGGACAATCAGCACAACGAGGGTGTGCGCACTTGGTGCACTCTGTCCCCTCCGCAGAGTCGGCCGGGTATCGTGTCTTGCATTGCTGGCAGCGGTAGCGGGGGGTAGAGCGGGCGCCGAACTCGTCGCCGGGGTAGCCGTATGGATACTTGTCCTTCTTGGCTCTGCAGGTTGTTAGCATGTGATCATACAAAAGAAAGAAAGAAAAAAAATCAGCGAAAATGGCGTACGGGTCTCTTGGGCAGTCGGTGCAGCGGAGATGGCTGCATCCTGGGCAGGTCTTGTTGCCCGACACAAAGAGTTTGTTGCACTGGCAGCAGTTGCGGCGGAGGCGCTGGCGTGGCTTCTTGTAGACGAGATCCTGACCGCCGGTCTTGGACGGTTTGGTGAGCTGGATTGGCTTGTTCGACAGGTCCCAGTCGGCAATGATGGGTGCATTCTCCTTCTGCTCCTTCACAAGCGCGGCACGGCGCTCGCGGGCGGCCTGCTTCTCGGCGTCGGTGCGCTTGGGCGGGTAGCGTGTGCACTTCTTGCAGCGGACGTGCTTGCATTGAGTGCACTCCTTGGCGGTGCCGAAGTCGGTATTGCATTGGTGGCAAGTGCGGTGGACACGCATGCGGATGGGCTTGTTGACACGCAGAGCATCGCCCTCGGTCGAGTGCCACTCGTTGGGCTTGATCTCAAGGCCGAAGCGCTCACCAAGTCTCCGTGCGCGCTCCTCGTGCAGTTGCAGGCGCGGCACTCTAGTCGCGTCGGGGTGCTCAGCAGCTACCTTCTTTCCCTTGTCGACCGGTGCGGCCTCGGGCTCGGCAGCAGCTGCTGGTGCAGCGGCGGCAGGGACAGGCTCAGCCGCCGGCTTAGCGACCGAGGGGCCTGGGACGGGCTTGCTGGGGCCTGAAATCGACATACGCTTCTCGGCCTTCTTCATAATCGTCTTCATGCGAGTCAGCACGCGGCTGCTTACGCCGCCCTTCTTCTCCTTGGGGGCCACCGAAGGGCCACCCTGCGCCGGAGAACTCATGGCGGGCGGGTGTTTTTGTGTTGTTCGTGGTAGGTGTAATGTGTCTGTTTCTCTGGTGATTTATTCCGACTGAATCAAATTTTGGTTCAGATGGATTTCAAGTCGGGTTGAGACTGTTGTTTAGACTGTAAGACTCTGTTGATCATTGGGTCTAGAGTCTGGGTTGCTAAACGATCTCGGATGGAAGCGCTCCAGCAATAAAATTAGGGCCCAACCGGTATTTAAGGACCCGATGCTATGTTTCCTGGGAAAGACACAAGACGAATAAAGCCGGTCCAACGTGTTGGATAATTGAGCCGAAAAGATGAGAGCAAGGAGGTGGGGGTGTGGGAGAAAAGGTTAAAGTGACCGTCCAAGGAGGAGAAAAGGACGACAGGCAAAAACAGATGTCCTGCTGTTTCGGTTTCGGGGACGGCCAAAACTGGGTTTTGGGTTTTGGGACGATAATCCTGTTTCGTTGGCGGTCGACTGTGGTTGTCGGGTTCGAGGGGAAAATGAGAAAATGGGAGAGAAAAGGCGGCACGATATTAATATTAAGAGTGGTGGAGGTGCATGGAACGATGAACCAAGACAGAATCGAAGGCGGACAGAAGCAACGTTCGAAGCGTCGTTTGAAAAGAACGTGTTAACGTAAAACGAAAGTCAATAATGTTGCTGTGTTGCCGAAAAATCAAAATAGCGACGATGAGTGATGAGCGATGGACGATGGGGTCCGGGTGATTGATGCTCTTCCGAACCAACAGTTCGTCTGTCCTGCCTGTTGACGCAATGCTCTTGGCTGCGACAATGCGTATGTTGTTTAAAGTCGGTTTCCAAAACTCGGCTGTCGTTTCCACGCTCGGGACGTGAACAGATGCTTTCTTTCGATAATGAGAGTGATGCGGTGTGCTGTAATTGGTTGCAGTCGTCGAGAAAAGACTAGATGTCCATATACTGTCTTCTTTCGTGTCCAAGATCTATCGGTTCTAGGCGTGCGGTGTCCTGTGATTCCGTTCAAATGAATTGCGGTCTTTGTGTATCAGATGTCGTCCAGATCTTATGAAAATGAGTCGGCTTCGGTATGTAAATAGGCGACGGGCGAAAGACGACAAGCGACGAGGCGGGCGTCTAGCAAGATTCTGCTGTCAGACGTCCTTGTCGTTATTGTCGATATCGTTGTTGTCGTCGACAAAGCCAGTGGTTGGCAGTTGTCCGTCGTTGTTTGTCGACAGGGCGATCCGTGAGACGATAATCCAACGAAGTGAGCGAGAGAGGAGGGAAAAGGAAGAAAGTTGAACTGGGGACGACGATGTTAAAGAGGAGAAGAAAGGGTCGATGGCGGCAAGGCCAAAGAATGCAGGTGAGGGACGTTAGTCTGGGCTTGGTGGGCCGGGTGTGGGAGGGTTAAGAAGGGAAGGAAGAGCGGAGAAGGGGTGTGGGTGTATGTGGGTTGGGTGGAGTGAGGGCAAGAGGCGAGGCGACCTGGGAACGGAGAGGAAAGAGCGATTGATGGGATGTCCTGTGCAGAGTCGCAATGCGTGCGCGGCGACCAGATGAGTACGGGAGAGACAGCAAAGACGAGATGTGCAGAGACAGAAAGGGCGACCAGTAACTTGCTCTCGCTACTGCAGTGGGAACATGGAAAGCGGAAAGAGAGAGAACGAAGCAGGGAAAGCATGATGCACCAGCGCTGCACTTTTGCTGCAGGAAGGGACGTCCCAAAGTCCCAGAACCCAGGACCTGCAAAAAGAAAAAGCAGGGCAGGGGGTACAGTTGACTGGGCCCAGCACCAGAAAAAAAACCCCAGCAGAGGGTAAAAGAGGATAAAAAAAGAGGAGAATGAAAGGAGAAAAGAGGAAACGGCAGGTTGCTAGTCCAGATGGGGTAATACGTAAAAGTGTTGCAGTTGCTTTTTCGTCGCTCTGCTCGAGCTCTGGCACTCTGGCACTATCCCCGGTTCGGTGTCACTGGGAAAAGGAACGAGGGGAAGAGCGACCGGTGCGCCAGGTACTCCGTGCCTAGGTGTGGGGGCACACGGTGCTGCAATGCGTGTGCCTGCCCTTTGAACATCAAGAACACTGTGAGCGTGTTTCTCGCGAAATTTTGAGAGTGTTTCGAGGAAGGAGCGACCCATACAAGTTCTGAGCTCAACAGTGGCTTGAGAAGACATGCATCAGGAGACTGCCCATAAGTAGCGACGTCTTGCGAGACCACTGGTAAACAGACTCATCTGCGACATGCAATGGAGATGCTGGTTCTCATTTTGGGGGCTCTCGCTTGTATTCAGTGACCCAAGATACGGGGTCTGGGGGCCAAGAAGCAATCAGCGAAGCCCAACACACCAGCGTAGTGGACCGACCACCTGGCAGAAACGGGCAACAGCATGCTAGCCACCTTCCAGGTATTCTCCCGGTGCGAGCGAGACAAGAAGGGGTGGCCCAAGCCCAACCAGGCATTTCTGTGATGTGCGCTAGCGTGCGCGCAGCCAGTCGTTCTTTCCTTCGGGTGCGCATTTCTGGGAGCAGGAGAAAGTCGCCTTGTTGTTGCAGACCACACTAGCCTAATGGGGCAAATATTGGCCCCCTGTCGCTCTTCTGCGCCGTTTAATTTGTTCTCTTTCTTTTCTTGTTTCTCGTCTTTCTGATCTTTCGGGTTTGCCTTTCTGTCTCTCCCCAAGGGCCTCGCGCCAAATCCGTGGGATGGGATCTGGCCAGCACAAAGGAACATAGCCGCACGGGGCAGGAAACACAAGCGTTTGTTTTTGTTTGCAGAGCTAAAGTCTCAATTTGCAGGACACTTCCAGGGGAGTTACAACGTTGTTCATCGTTCCTGGTTGAAGTGACAGCTTTAGTGAGCTAATTTAGTGTCTTCAGTTGACAACTGTTGACATCCATCCACCAAACTCAACTAACACACAATTGCCACGCGGGTGCATTTCAGACACAGTTCATGTGGTCTCTCAGCGACATTCTGTCGTGTGTTTTGTATCTCAAATAGACTTATTTTAGCCGGTAAGCAAGCCCCAAATTACAGGGCACAACATGAGGCTGATGGATGCGATGGTGAGTTGTTGGGGCTCAATCGTGAACACAAGAGATATGTAGAGAAAACAACGCATCTAAAAGGGAGAAAAGAAGCTGACCAAAAGCAAGAAAACATCATCATGGTATTCTCGGGACGTCTCAGCTGAGCCGAGAAAATAAACCAATAATCGCCACTCGACACCGCCAGACTGGATAGGATGCTGAAAGTGCCAAAAGCAATAATTGAATAAGACAAAAATAAACAAATTAACAGTCAAAGGACCATCTGCGCTGATGGGCCCCAGTCAGGGGCATCATCACCAAGCAATGAAATAGTGAGGCGAAGGACCTGGCCAAGAGCATCTTCTAGGCCCTGCCTTTTTACACTGTAATGGTACGATGTGTGCAAGCGAATCCCGAAAGCGCAGGGGAAGAGAGACAAAAGACAAGAGGAGACAAGATGGTGAGGAACGGCGGGGTGGGGCACCCGCCAGGAAAGCCCAGGCCGGCACCGAAGAAAAGGGCACCAGTGAGCCCAGCACATTGTATCCGTGCCCCAGAAAAGGGAAGGGAGAGACCGCGCGCCGCGGGCAGGAGCGATAGTTCGCCCACAGCGGCGGGAAGCCAGCCCAGGCCAATGGTAAAACAAGAACATTACAGCGCTGGTTCTTGTGCTTTTGCGCTCTGTGATTTGTTCCGGGCTGGCGGTAGGGCTCCACTTGGAGGAAGAGGAGATGAGAAGATGAGGCCAGTGGAAACGAGCCAACACTCCATGAAGTCTTCCCGGGCGATAGCGCGGTGCACCCTCGCTTCGCAACTGGAGCAGTGGACTTTTCCAGGTCGGGCCAACCCACAAAACGAATGAAAAGAGGGGCACAGCCCAGCAAAACTACAATTGGCGGATCATTTTGCCCCCTTTTTGCTCCGGGAAAGAGTGGGCATTGGGTGCTCACTGGTCTCCAAGTATCGTCTTTCAGTGGCTGCGCGAGCTACGGTCTCTTTCTCTCTTGGTCTGTCACGATACGCCAAAGCGGGCACCAACCCTTCTGAGAACCATTACGCGCCGCCATTGGAACCTCGAGTCTCCATTTATCTTCTGCGTCTTTATCTTTTGTTGCGTGGCGGCGTGCCTCGATATTGCATACAATGCGAGATAGAATATGTACGAAGTACTTGTAGTGAAGTGGTCGTTCCTTTTTAGGTACAGCCGCGCTTGCCGTCTTTGAAGTACGAATCACGTCGTAATTTGTAGGCGAGCCCGCGACTGCTGTTGACGTATCGTGATGGCATGTACGGAGTATGAATGCTCACACAGTCTAATACTCTGTACGATGAAAGAGAGGCAAGCATCGTAATTTTCAATTGACAATTTGCACGTGTTTAGTTCAAATGACCTGTCAAGCTGGACCACAATGCCTGTTGACACAGACACAAAATCAATACCACTTTGCAACCAGAAAGCGACAATGTGCCGAAGAAAAAGAAAGTAAATATTAGGACGGAATCGGAACAGCAAGGGGTTTCGTCTTAAGAAAAGTGACGATGCCTGCAATGAGAAGTAGGCACTCTCTTCTTGAGAAAGAAAACCAGCAGCAATGTCAACCCGCCAAGCTGGATACCAACGGTCAGTGACAACGGCTGAAGGATGACTGAAAAGTGACATGGTGATTTGCTCGTCCTCATCCACCCATCAATTGACCATTTTGGTGCTCGATTTTATCTCTGGGAGCGTATTTTATCTCTTTCCCACCCCCCTTGTCCTCGACTTCCTTAACATTTCCTGGGACAGAACGGCATTCTGTCTGTTCTGGGCGTCACGATGTGACGCTGGCAAGGAAAAGGGAGGGTGGAAACCGGGGCATGGGTGGAGGGCCGGGAGGGCGAAGGGGAGAAGGGGGCAGATCACCAGCCCAGCCAAGGCCAAGGGCCCCCAAAGCCACTCGAGCCACTAAAGAAGAGTCGAACGAAGGGACTGAGACACTCTCGCTGGAAAACGTGTCAAAAAGGGCAAAATTAGGCAAAAAGGTGCAAAAAGGGTGGCCTGCCACAGCGCCTGGCATGCGCCCAGTGGGCTCCGCACCACCTCATTCCACCAATTTTGTCTCCTTGACAAATTGACCTGTCAACTTTTGACCACGCGTTTTGGGCGGACACCAGCGGGACCTTTGCCCCAAAACCGTTGCAGAATTGACAGAAGGAGGAAGGGAGGAAGGGGGCCATGAGAAGAGGAAAACGGAAAAAGCAAAAAGCAAAAAGAAAATGTGAGCGAGTCGCCCAAGAAATCATTGAAAACGCCGGCATGTTGAAAAAGGCTGGCCTAACACGATGAACCCCCAGACATCGTACGTTTTTACTTCTAAAATAAATTCTCCGTGAAGTGTCCTGTGTTCACTCAATTCGTCCGTCACCATCTCGACGCCGTCCATTCCACGACAGAAAAGACCGGGAAACATCATATGATGGCAGCATAGATACGCGTATATTGTACTTGTATATTGTATTGGCCGAAGCCGCAAAGGACGACGTCTTGTAATCTGGCGATGCGAAAGCGAACAAAAACAACAGGCCATCCAAGTAGAAAATACCAACTACAAGTGTGTCCACATACACTCTTGACACCGACGACATGACATCCCAGCGCTACTGACGCACCACGCGCTGCACGCCGTGCATCTGATGCACGACGAGCCTGCATGCCCGCCTGGTTGACATCATCCATCGCGTCGTCGAACTTGTCCAACTGCATTTTCGTTTTACGATTTACGGGATTAAGGACGGGGTTGAGAGTTTGGAATTAGGTTTGTCATCGCCAGTTGCTGCCTGAACAAGGAGCCAATCGTCGTCCTCTGTCAAAAGTTGTATGCCCGAACAAAAGAAGGGAAAAGACATTCGAGAACAGCGAGAAGCACGGCACGAAATGACTTGTTGAATGGCAATAAGGAGACGCATGTAAGAGAGCACGCCACAAAACCACTGTCCTGGTGAGCCTAGAACAACATCTCACTTGATTTAAATTGATCGTCCGCCAGTCAACAAAGTGCCGAGAGCATCGAATTGTCGAATGGCAGCGCGTAGCTTGCACGGTATCACACCGCCAACTGTGCACTGTACTCATGTGCACCGACCTGCTGGTAAGAACAGCCTGTAAAGGAGAGAGACTTGGGAGGCTTGGAAGGGTCTCGGGGTCCTTCCAGGCATGGTGCCCGACCCATTGCTCTGGGAATCGCCCTCACTTGCCCAGCCTTTTTATTAGTGAAAGGGGCGAATTGTGCTCCTCCGTGGGACACACACCGACAGAGCTCACCCGTTAGGCTCATCCTTCCTTCTCCCAAGCTGTCGGGACCAAGCTGCACAGAACTTTTCAGATGCAGTGAGAAAGGAAAGGAAAGGAAAAGCAAGCCAACGCAAGCAACGGACCGACAAGAGAAAACAGAACGAAGGATGTACAGTTCCACTATGGCAAACAAGATGGATCTCATTAAATCACAACTAGGACAAGCAATCCTCCGCGTTCTGCCATCTTTACGCTTTGGATCGTGGCGTAAAAAAAAATCATTCAGCCGGCATGTACGCGTAGCGAAAGGATTGGGATCACGAGTGGCCAAGACGATGCGAAGAGAGCGGACTGTGGTAGGCTGCTCACTAGGAATATCTACACCGCCAGGGCAAAGGGAGGTGAACCCGAGAATTCGGTTAGACATCATGCAGAGTGAAGACAAAAGAAAGCAAACGGGTATTACTGAAAGAATGAATGTACTGAGTACAAATGAAAGCAAACCAGGCTTATGAGTGGCCAGGGAACGGGCTGAAAAAATTATCGCGAGAGAAGAAAGGAAAAGAAAAAAAAGAGAGGCCGTTTTTTTCCTATTTTGACGCGGTGTCCTTTCGAGTGCATCCTCTCAGCTGGGTCGACGAGACAAAATAGCAACAGGGAAAGGAAAATAAAAAGAAATTGCAGGGGGTTGCAGCAGCGCCAAACCCGATCCAACAGACGAGGCCGAGAAAGGAGACGCAGGCGGTCAAAAGGGATTTGAGAGGAGAGCCCACAAAGCCACAGCACAGGGAAGACAAGCTCCTGACAAGACAAGGCCGGTGTCTGTGCCACCCATGTAATGACTGATGTTCCCGCGTTTCTTCCCCGTCGCGTTACCCAGGATGGGATGCCGGGACATGTGAGAAAAGAGAGGAGAAAACAAGCTCTCAAGGAGGAAAGAAACAAACTCCCGGGTGAACCAGTGCTCCTGTGATCTTTGCGCAAATGCGACTCCGTGCAAATAAGTGAAAGTGCAAAGTACCTTTTGCATTGTGTACAGTGTGGGGATACTTACCTCTCAAGCTCAACACAACACTACCTCCGTAATACACCACGATGTGTTACAGGTGCTATCTTTCACAAAGACAGACCTGTTTATCTTCTCTTGACCCGCATGTGTTTCTCATCCCTTCTGTCTTGTGTAGAACACGTGGGGAAAAAGAATAAGAAGGTTTATGGTGCCGTCCAGCGTAACGGGGACATGATGCTTTGATGATGCTCGATTTTGCTGCTTGGACGTCCTGTTCCCCTGGTTCTCTCCCTCTATTTTAAGAGGCGGCACGCAAGAGGCACTTCCAACGTTCTGTGTCTGAGCACCGATGAAGCAGGAGACGTGGCACAACAAGAGAAACCGCCTCTATCAAAAGCCACTCGTTGCTGAACCGCAAAACCATATTCTACAAGTATGTGGTTGCAAAAAAGCGCTCCCGTTTCTCCCGTCATTCGCCATCGTTGTTGCTGGAACCAACAGAACAGGCCACACAAACAAGGCGACAAGGGAGTGTCAATGACAGAAGGAACACTAGAGCACCCGCTGTCTGTGACAAAAGTACTTCTGATCTGTTGGCTCTGGGCCTGTTGGCTGTCGTTCACCATGAGACATCCTCCCAGTTGAGGTAAAAAAGCTCCGAAAGGGCCAACATCCCGCTCGCCACGCGTCACACCCTAACCCAACACCACTTCGTGAAGCCGAGTGGGAACGCACGGAAGGTCCAAGCAAACTTACAGCTCTGCAACTGCAATGCTGCCTCCTTTGCCCGTGTTAAAAAAGACCGTGCCGCCGTTCTGGCCCCCTCTCTGTCCCCTTCCCGTTGTTTGACAAGTTCATGTTGTGCGGGCATCCCGCCCAGACAATACACGCAAAGACAGTTTGCACTCTACATACTCTTTGTCTCTCCCAACAGATGGTATTTCGGGTAATATCAGAAGGCATACGTTGTACGCCGTACGGAGTACGGAACAAAAACGAAAAAAGAGACCCTCGAACAGTGATTTGTTTCAAGATGCTGCCAAAGTACTCCGTATGGAGTAAACACTTTAACATCGTAAGCCCATTGCATCGCACCCTGGCAAGAACGAAAGTCCCTGTTGTAACAGCGTAATACCGGCGTATGTGTACGAGGCCACAGAGTACAGCATTTGCTTGCTGTCAGGCTGTGTTTCGGCTTTGAATATGCATGGCACTGTGATGTTTATTGCGGGAGGCAGCTTATGCGTTGTGTTGAGTATCAACAAATGCTTTCTTTGCACATCGCCACGCTTGCCACTGTGCTCGCATGTCGATGCTCTGGTGCTCCCATGAGTACACAGTATTTTGTTTACGGTGTACGATTTTCCTGTCGTTTCATTTATCTCAGTGATGACTTCCGCCTTCTCTGCAGCCAAAATGAGACCATCCCAGTTAAATGGGTAGGATTTCTTCGTGTGCTTGTGTGCGAGTGCTTTGGGGGCCGTGACGCCCCTGTCGTCCGGCTCCGAGAAAAACTTAACAGGCCCTGTTCTACCACGATCGTCGCAGTTCTTTTATTTTCCGGTGTGTCTTTTATTTTTTCCTCTGCTTTTTAAACAAGTTTTCACGGGCCGGGCCTTGACCAGCTCTCCGCACATTGTCGCTTTTTGTTTCCTTGTCGGCGAAGTCGAAAAGGTCCTGCAGACGACTGCAACGCATCGAGTGCGACGTGAGAGGACGGAGAATGCAAGTGCATGTTCTCTGTACTCTGTCCGTGTACAAACTTGTATGTGTACCTCACGTTGTACAGAAATGCAAAAGTCAAAATTAAGGTGACAAAAAAGGAAACATAAAAAGGGCCATGACGACGTTAGAAAAAAAGCAAGTTTAATGCTCTTCACTTTCGCTCACTTTCAACAGGTCATTTTCAACCAACTTGATCTCACATATGACGGATGGAAAAGCAAGCGACACGCCCTGAAGAAGAAAGCAAGAAGCTGACAAAAATCTTACAGACTTGGGGCCTGTCAAGGTCGTTGACTGCAAAAAGCGACAAAAAACGACCTTCCTCAATGGTAGGATGCCAGGCAATACGACATCGCTTGCCCCAGAACGTCGTATCAATGTTGCGAAAGCAAAAGTGGCTTGTTTTCAAAGAGGCAAAGTTTGCCAAGACAACTTTAAGCCTTTTCTCCCTCCTACCCATCAAAAGTACGGAGCGGCCTTACAGGAAAAGAGTTAAATGGTCGCCGACTCTATCTTGTAGTTTTGTATCCTGCCATCGAGGACACATACAATCAATGACTGCATCCCGCGCTACATGCTGCAGACAACAAAGCAATGGAAGGCTACATAAAGAAATCTGCACATTCGAACAATGGAAAGAGGAAGGCAGCAACGATGCAGCAGGTGGCCGCATTGAAGAAAGGCAAAAAAGGGTGGTGTGAAAATGCTCCCCTTGCCTGCACGCATCAAGATGGGAAAGCGAACGAATCAAAAACATCAGCAGACATGCACGTTGTCATTGAAGAGGCAGGCTCCCGCGCACGGGTATGCCGCATCGCCCATCCGGAGACGGGAAGATGGGTACCTGTCAGTAGACACAGAAGAGGAGGAAGCAAAAGGGAGACTGACGATTGGTAGAAGTGAAAAAAGGAGGAAACAAACGTCCAATGCAGATGCCGACACGGAGCGGATATGCATGACGGAGCCAGGTGGAGTCCAACTTCAGCAAGAAAATATTGATGCCAGAAGGAACAGCAGCATAATACCCGAGATGATATCCAGCACACTCATGAAGGCGTCAGAAAGATTGAACGAAAAATACAAACGACGCGTGTGTGCCTAAGAGAGGGGCCATGATAGCGGACAATTACGCTGTTGAGTAAAGCGGACCCCTCAAAATATTCACACGGCGATCCTCGAGGTGGAAAGGACCTGTCCGCACTCCAGAGAAAGCAGGGCAAGATTGACTCTCCGCTCACACCCGTGCGGGTGGAGATCTAGGGTTCAATCACGAACGGTTTGATGAGAAAAGAACCGACAAGCCCGAGATTCCTCGGCGTGGAAGCGAATGAAGGATGAAGACCACAAACGGCAACCGGCCGTCTATGAACGGGTGAATGAAGGTCGATTGGGAAAGGAAATCAGCGCAACTGCGCGATTTGATGATGAATGCGTCGAGAGAAAATCTGTGAAAAAAGGGGGGTGACCTGAGTCCAGGCCCATAACGCCCGAAACGAGGAACCAACCGACACAAAACATGACGGAATGGCCGGTTGGGATTACACAGTCAGTGTTTAGTGCATTTCGTGACCTGACCCCTCTCCTCAAGTGCCCTGGACCCTGCTCACCTTTGAGTTTTGCTCTCCTTTCTTTTCTTTTTTGTCCCCCAAAACTCGGGCCGGAGCGTAGCGGGCGGGGACGATGATGAGCGACAGACAGAGAAAATATGATAATCCGTTCCCCCTCCAGTCCACAGCTACCCACCTACGACGTGTCTTTTTGTGATCAAGAGCGAGGTTGCGTTGCCGTCATCCTCCAAGCGAGAGAGAAAGTCCAACGGTCGAGCTGCATTCTTCTCTGTAGCTGTGATCAATCATATATCATTCGAGAGCCTGTTTTCTGCAACATCTCATGCACCTGTTGATGAAAGGCTTTCAAACCCCTCGAGCCCCTCTGACGTACGATGTGCCACCAACTCATCATCATCCCATCTAAAGGTAGCTCACTCAGCGCGTATTCGTATATCTGAACATGTCTGAGAGACCCTCCATCAAACGGGTCACAATGGCCACCTTTTCGTGAGAGCGAAATCGCAAGGAGTGCGTCAGGGAGCAAAAATGGTGCCTGCTTCAGTCCACTCGCACCTTTTTTTACTGAGTATTACCTGCTCACCCCTTCCCCCTCTGCCTCTCTGCCTTCTTTTACAGCCTATTTTGCCCCATACCTTTCCTGCCCTCCTTCCTCGCTAGTGCTCACGACAAGAGGGGATCACAGACAGAGTCAGAGAGTGAAGAGGAGGGGACCCAAGATAGCGTGTCGACCACCTGCGCAAGAGGGTGCAAAAAGGGTGGTGGTTTTGCTCAGGTTTTAGTGTGTCGGCAAGCTCGGACGGCCTGGGGCGGGGCGCGAAAAGTGGACCTCGACGGGTTTTAGCGGCATCCTGATGCGGCAAGTGGCCGTTTCTCAGGCGGGGCGGGCCAGAATGGCAGGAGCGACAGAGGACAAGGAGACGCTGATGGGGAAAGAGCCTGGCAGTGAGCACTCTTTAATTCCCAACGGTTGCCCAACACTCGTTTTTAAGCCTCGACCTGTGCTCAGACCTAACAATCGACATTGTCGGTTCTCTCGTTCCTTGGGTGAGGACATGGCGGCGATCTGGACTGTGCTTGGAACAAAAGCGAGATGGCGAGAGGCAGAGAAAATATCAAAAGAGGCAAATGGGAGAAGAGAAAGAACATAAACGATCGAGGTCCGAGAACATTCTCTACTAAAGGAAGATGGGAGGCCCTGAGGCCCTCCTGGTCTCGACCATCGTTGACGCCGCGAGGCAGTCAAGTGCGACGCAAGGCTTCCGCCGGCGTTTTTATCGACGGTCGGCGGGAAATCTGACGATCGTGAAATATCGCGTTTCCTGTTCTCGTAGCTTGTTCGCAAAAAAGAGGGTCCAAGAGGATTGTCCCTCCTTTCTCATTTTGCTTCAATCTGCGCAAGGATCGTGGTCCATCGTGCTCATGCTCTCACCTTGCAACTTTTTTTCTGTCTTGCACTTGTAGCTCTCCCCTTGCGCCTCTCTCCACCCGCCCCGTTCCTTTTTACGACCATTTTTGCCGTCTTCCGTTCACCACGGACCACTTTCCCTCAGGGGTTTTGCTGTTTTTGTTCTTTGTCCTGTCGTCTCACCGGTTCAAAGGTGACCTTTGCAGGTTCCAGCTAAGAAACATTCGGAGTGCACTGTCCGGAGAAGGTGAGGCCAAGACAATATTTCTACTTTCGTGCCCCAGCAGCCTTTTCTCTTTTCGTAATTTGTCGTACGCCGCCAAGTTGCCGTGTACAGAGTATGTACTTGTACTGTGGTTAGAGGCCATCGTTCCTTGCACTTGCTAACAGTCTTTGCTGACTTCTGACTCTTTC
Source organism: Ophiostoma sp. CBS 140.51 (assembly GCA_029298735.1). Classification (NCBI taxonomy): domain Eukaryota; kingdom Fungi; phylum Ascomycota; class Sordariomycetes; order Ophiostomatales; family Ophiostomataceae; genus Ophiostoma; species Ophiostoma sp. CBS 140.51. The sequence goes on from JANSLP010000047.1 coordinate 78,641, forward strand.
TTGGGATGAAAGCCCCTGATGCTAACAACCCCTGCTCAGTGGCCTTCCTTCTCCTTGCATCCCAACTACCTCTGGCCTCTGGGACTTTTGTCGGGCTCCACACCGCAGAGTTTGTGCAGGATCTCTGAAAGTTAGCGGGAGTCGCAGCACTACTAATTTCTATATTGCTACGGTTTGAACCCTCAGAAACGAAGAAAGGTGGTAGTCAAAGGCAGTTGAGAACCGTTGGACAGCCGGGAAAAGAACAGTGAAAGGAAGGTAGTTTTTACATAGCAGGGGTTGACAAGGAGCGAAACTAAGCCCAAGGAGTTCAGTGAGCAACAAGCACAGTGCCTGGGACTTACACCCGAGATCCAAGAAGAGAAAGAGACAGACCGGCGACACTTCCCTCTACGGTGTCGAGTGTTGGCCATCCTCGATTGCGACTGGCAGAACTGGTGAGGAGACCCCGGCCCCTGGTCGTTTTGTGTTACCCATGAAAGATGTGCTTAGAAAGCAGGTTTCGTCCGGTTGAAAGTCCGAGAGAAAGTCGAAAAAATCGAGATCGAGCAGAGACATTGGAGCGGAATTGTTGAGCAGAGAGACCAGACGATCGGCGTGTGTCCCATTGGTCGGCAGATGGGCATACGGGCAGGTGTGGCAGATGAGGTGCAACGGCATGCGTCGTCAGGGCAAGCAAAGCCCATACAGTCATGTTGACAGTTAAACAACGAGCGCAGTCGCAATAAACGAGAGAATCGTAATGCTGCAGATCAAAGTACCGGCAGCGCAAGATGAGACGAGAAAACGATAATTATATTTGCTCCAGAGCAGAACGGCCTCTCTCTAAGGATACGGATATAGCCAAAAAGTTCTATCTTTGTTTGATGCCCTGGCATAAGAGGACACAAATGCTGCGCAACCTGAACGCCGAGTAATAAAGTAAGAGACAAAGGAAAAAAGAAGAGAAACTTGAAAACAAAGAAAAGCGAGAAGAATTAGAGGAACGGCAAAGAGAAAGGAAGTGGAACCAAAGAGCCCCAAACCATAATAAACCAAACGATCGCCAGTGTAGCAAGTTTAACTGGTGACCAACTTTGGTCTCGTGTAGACTCTATCAATCCTCAACCGAAAAGAAGAGACAGATTTGACATGAGAAGAGAAGAAGGTGAAGAATAAAAAGAAACAGGAGATTCCCAAAATAAACCCAAAAGTATCAGTAGTAGAAAACATAAACATAACCCAAAACAATACTCAATACAATCCTGCCAAGATAGGATATATGCATTCTGACCGTCCGCCAGTTGTCGTCTGTCGTCACAATCGTCCGACATGGTCTTTGTCCTTCATTGCCGTCTTTTTGGCGTTTAATCCTCCCACTCTTCATCGAGCTGGTCGATCAGACGGTTCTCGTCCTCGCGGTTGTTGCGGCCGTTGGGCGAGGTGGACAGTGTGCGGTAGCCTTGCCGCTGGGGCAGGTACCGCGTGCACGTCGATGTCAAGATGATAACAAAGTCCTGTAGCCCAGACGCCCGAGGTAAAAGAGAAAGGGAAGAACGTTAGTCGTGCCGTCCGTACTGTTGGGGTTGGAATGGCTTGTTGGCTGCGGGGCCCCAGAACAGGTCGTCGCCGCCCGAGCCGGGCAGCATGCGGTCCTGCTCATCATCGTCGCTGCTGCCAGTGCCAAACGCCCCGCTGCTACTTCCAAACCGGCGTCCACAGAGGATACGCACCCTGACAAAACTCCAGATGCCCAGCCAGATGGTGTGGTTCGGCAGCTGCCGCCAGCCGCGGGCGTGGGCGACGGTGCGGTTGTAGACGACACCGCCGATAAAGTAGACGAGCAGGGCGACGCCCAGGATGATGGCAAAGACGCCGCCGGGGCCGACGCTGCCCGGTTTGTGCGGTTCGGCGCCGGCGCAGGCGTGGGGCGAGCGGATCTTGAAGAAGTAGGCGCACTGGTCGGGGGTGCCGACAAAGGAGACGTGAGCGGTGGTCTCGAGGGGGTCGCGGTCGCAGAGGAAGGCGAATGTGGCGGACTTGCGGCGCGTGGTGGATGAGGAGGAAGACGCTTGCGTAGAGAACATGGGCTCGTCGCGCTTGATGTCGTCAAACTTTTTCGAGGAGTCGCTCGAGGCCTTCTCGCTCAGATCGGGACACGGTGAGCCGCCGGTGTACTGCAGGACCAGCTCACGGCCTCGGGATGTGAGCACGGACGATTCTTGTCTACGCATGTCAGTGTATGAACATTATGAGGATGGGAAGAAGAAAAGAAGAGCACGAGCAACTCCGCCGCATACCCCAACGAGAACGTGCTGCCGTTCAGCTCGTAGTAGGCGCTCACGTTGGCCCACAGATCGCGGTCTACACCCTCGACGTTCTTGACGGGCTTCACGACGGCAGCGCAGATGTTGAGCGTAAAGTTGGCGCCGTAATCGTGTCCGCGCGCGATATAGTCGGTCGTCAAGACGCCGGCCTTGGGCTTCTTCGCACCTTCGACAGGCGGTGGCAGCACAATATCATGGCGCAGGTCGTAGAAGGCGCCGCTTGTCGACGAGGCTGTGCAGGGAATGGTGCTGGTAGTCTTGGAGGGCGTGGCCGAGTCGGAAGATGGAATGCCAGCGGCAGCAGGTGCAGCTGCGGCGTTAGCCGATGATGGCAACGAGGCCATGACGGCCAGGGCCGAGAATATTAATGGCGAGCGGGGAAGCTGCATCGTATCTGAGGGTGGAGAATGAGGATGAGGAGAGTCGGTGGAGAAGAAGAAGGTCTGAAAGCGCTTGCACGCTGGACGTTGGACGTCGGTGTTCTCGTATTCGTGGAGGGGGTTGGCCGAATACAAAGTGTCGTTGAAGTTATCGAGAAGCGAGATCGAGGTCGATGACCGAGAGAGCCGCACAATTGTTCTCGCGAGTATCTGAGTAGAAAGTTGACACTGCAGGGCACACTTCTGATGCAGACGAACAACCAGTAGTGATGGACGCAAGGCTGCCTGGATAAAGAAAGGCTCGGCGGCGGGTCGTCTCGGGAAAGTCGTTCTGTACGGCTGTTTGCGCGTAATTTGATGCGCTGTAACGATACTGATTAGAGAGCGGAAGACGAAATGCGTCCTTTCCAGCGGGACGGCAAGCAAGAGAATATCGTGTAAAAGAAGAGGTCGTCAAGGACGTCGAGGATGGTCGGAGGAGAGGGTGGCTCGGGTGGTTGATGGAGATGAAGAGAAACGTGGTTGAGGTGGTTGTTGACGAATCACCAAGGAATAGGGAAATAGGAGAAGTCCACGCCGCACAACGTCGCCAGAGACCACCTAATTGGTTCGTTAGTGGGCGCTGCCTTGTTCTGGTCTGTTTCGCGCAGGATGACATAATTTCCGAGCTTATGTAATGCTCGCAAGTACTCTCGTTCTGTGTTTTCATTCGTACTTTCCCACTTTTAGCGTGTTTGGACACTACGATCAACTTGGCCGGGAACGGCAGAAAGCGAACTGACTTTCGGCAGTGACAAAAAGGACACTGATTGAGACATGTGAATTATGAATTGAGACACGAGAAACAGGGAAAACAAAGAATGAAAGACAACAGAAGACAGTAAAGTGACAGGAGACAGGCTCTATTTTTATCGTTACCGTTTACTGTGACGAGACGTCGTGGGTCCTTCATATTCAGTATCTGCTAAACTGACTGCTGTTTTACATCGACATTTTTCGACTCTGACACGTTTTCTATCTCTTTATATAATACATTCCGCGTCCATTCGACTGTTCTAACACCTCCTCTCCTACACCCTCTTGCCCTTGGTCACCAGCTGCGGCCCGCTCAAGCCGACACCCCACAGGAACGCAAGCCGCATCGACGCGCCCACATACACAAACGGCACATTGCCCCAGGCCATGGCGTTCCACTGGTCGGCACGCCAGTAAATATCGCTGCCCAGTGAGCGCAGCGAGTAGAGGTGGCCCAGGTCGGCCACGAGCAGACCAAAGAGCAGCGTGCGCCATACGCGGCGGTCGGCGGTGGTGCGCAGCACGAGGGCCTCGTTAAGGGTGAACAACAGATAGAGATTGGCGAGCTGCGAGAGGACAACCGAGGTCACGACGGGGACGTTGCCGTCGGCGTCGAGCGAGGTCGCCGTGGACGCCGCATGTGTCATGGTCAGGTAGTCGTGCTGGCGAAAGTGCGCAAAGAACGCGCCGACGAGGGCCGAGATGGGTTCAATCGTCAAAAAGAAGAGACGATAAAAGGCCGGCAGCGGGATCGAGGCCGTGGCCAGCGTCGGTCGCTTCTTGGTTTCAGCTTTCGGGGCGTCGGACATTGTGGAGTTTGGGTGAGGTGAGTGTCAGTGGGTGTTGAGAGTCGACGGTGTCAAATGTCAAAGTCTGCGGTCAAGGTCGAGGTCGAGGTTGGAAGGTGAGACGTTCTCGAAAACTGGGGACGACACTAAAAATCCGGCGATGCGACACATGCGCTGGACTGTGCCCCGGGCCCGTTGCAACAAGCCCCTAACAATGCCCTAACCCAAGCGGGTCTTGATGTGAGTTGCCACTTGGAGAGAGGTCCGAACCCGATACTAAATATCGACGGAGAAGGTTTTCGGTTTGCATAAAATGTGGTCGGATGACAAGACGTAGAGTGATCTCAAGTTTGGTTCTTTAGTCCGAATCAGATGATAGAAGTGCTCCAGCTCGTTAATGGGACGAGGATGGTGGAGCATGGCAGCATGGCCTCTCATACAAAGCAGCAACTGTTTGAGCAGGCCAACTCCACGGATGAGACAGGCCTGGCACATACCCTCGTCTTATTGTCGTGAATCCTGTCTCTTTTAGAGAGTATGTTGCCCATGTCGCCCGTCGGAAGAAGCATCGTATGCTCAGACTAAGTTCGAGAACATTCACACTGGCATCTGATATGCAGTTCGCCATGACTCGTCTCGTATTCAATGTCGAATCGATGCCCTGATGAGACTAGTCTGATTGTCAATAAGAAATCGGGCAGGAACTACAGTGCAAGGAATATGAGACAGGGGGGTGTGAAATCAGTGTTTAGAGTACGGTGTTGTTAGGGATGGGATTTTAGAAAACCCATGGTGGTCTTGACATCACGACATGAACGTTTCGTGGCAGTAACCTACGATCGTCACGAACAACAGTCAATCTTGATTCAGGCTGAATAGTTAATGGGGTTGTTTTTTTCTGTAAACCGCTAAGTTATCTACTGTATTCTTAAGAGGGCTGTTTTTTAAAGAAAAAGAAAAAAAGAGAAAAAAAGGGGGAATAGAGTCTGCGAATTGAAAATAATAACACAAAACTCAAATCAAAATTACTATTCCAATAAGTTCATTGGCAATTATTCTATCCTTTTGAAATCAATATAATAAATCTATCAAAATTAAAACAAAATCACTGATACAAAAAGTAAATAATGAAAAGGCAAAGGAGCAGTCGCATTTGGAGTACGCTCGTTGCTGTACTGAGTAGAGTTGGATCGACCACAACAACAAGAGATCAAAGCGCCGGCATCGTTTCAAACGTCCATACATAGCCACCCATGACCCCAACACGAGGAGACATGCTTATCGTCATCCGTCTTTTGGGTTTCTGTTGTCGTTCTTCTGTTAACCTTCTGCCAACCTTCTTTCCGGGGAACGACTCACAAGACGGGTCCCTGTCCTTGTCAAATCCTTGTCAAACAGAGATCGATTCGCGATGCTATTCTGATGTGTGAGATGAATGACTTCAAAGGTACGATTGTACGATTGACTTTGATCCTTGCCACGGACTCAGCTGGACCGGTTTGACAGTATTCTACTTCTACTTGGCAAAAACAAAAAGTGAAGCCTTTTTTATTAGACAGAGAAAAAGCGGACTGTGTAGGTTGTAACGAGCGGGGAGTGGCAGAAACTCCGAGTGCTGGCCGATGCAAGATTATGTTTACTTTTGAACAATATTCACACGTTGCCCGACTTCTGTACATGCTGATAAATAAAGAAAGAGTAGTCGAAACCCGAATTAATTCTAGCTTTACTATTCAGTATTATCGTTTTCGCCCATTATTCCCACCGTGCATGCTCACCTCGTGTTCTGTCTATGCAACATGGACACGGCAAAAGTCGGTTCAAAATGCTGATCAAACACCGTCAGAATGGCCTCGCCGGAGAAAAACAAAACAACCGCAACCGCCATACAGCCTTCTTGCATACACTGCCAACCCTCTGGGCATGACTCGTCAAACTCGTCAACTTCCGACACAGGCTCAAACTTGTTGTTACTCTTCCTGGGCGGTTGGCACAAATGCATGTTGAGGCGAGCAAGGCTCAACTGACTCCCACTTTCATCTCTATTCAACCGAATACCATGATCTGCGACGACCTCTTGGCCATGTCCGGGCTTTATCTTCAGAGTTCTGCCCAACTATCAAACTGAAGCCTTGCCACGTAAACCTGGCACATCGCTTGGCTCGCTTCGTCTTATTGGAGACGTCCCGGCTTTTTCTGCCTCATGTCTCCTTTGCGCACATTCTTGTGATCTCCGTCATGGGTTGGCAAGATGACAAGACGACACACGATACTTGGCGGAGTGTGTAAGGAGAACCGGAAACAAGGAGATGATGCGTTGGGTCGTGTACGTTGGACTGTTTACTCCATCCCTCTTGCTCTCGACTGACTCTCAAAGTACAAATAGATGGCTCAGTCCATCACTTGCTCTCCGTTTTCGATCTTCATCCAACAACCAAAAAGCCAACTTCCTTTCCTTTTCTCTTTCTCTTCTCTTTTTTCGCTTCTATACGACCCGGTGTCGTCCTTTTTAATACTATTTTATCCTATTTATTTTACAGTACTGTGTACTTTTTCCTCGCCTCCCCAACCGCAAAAATGGTTCGCATCGCTGCTGTCCTGGCTTGTACGTTACCCAATGTTCCCGTCAACCGGTTCTCTGTTTTCGCCCACTAATAGTTCAGTCGCCGTCTCGGCTCTTGCCCTTGTCACCCCCAACAACGCCGGCGCCAAGAACGTCGGTGCCGGCAACGCCCAGCAGTTCATCACCGGCGGCTGCGTCAACAACGCCGACTGCAGCTCCGCCTGCTGCGCCAACAACGGCCAGGGCGCCGGTGTCTGCTCGGCCGAGGCCGCCGCTCTCCAGAACGGCAAGCAGGGTTGCGGCTTTGTCGACCCCAACGCGACGCAGGCGATTGCTGCCGCCAAGGCGCAGGTGGCCAAGCAGGGTTTCTAAGGGAAAACATCGTGAAGATGAGAAACAGTCCTCTGTCGGGATGATGGGAGGCGGCGTTTTGGTTCGGTTTGGTTTCACTGGCACACTGGGTTGTCAAGGGTACGGTCAATAGCATCGACTCTTTCATGATACAAAGAAAAATCAATAAAACGATAAACCGATAAAAAAGCGTAAACCGTTTGCCCGGTGATCATCAACATAAAGTGAGAGAGTTGGCTCTTGCAAATCTAAGAAAGCAAAGCGTAAAACAGCCATAATGGCAAACAGAAAAGACATAAATCCCAAGAGACATAAAAGGCAGGCCGTCATTCAAATACAGCAACAAAAGAAGACGAAGAAAACCCGCACAAAACCTAGCCGTCCATAACCTATTCGCGGATCATTCGGCATCATCCTCATAAATGACGTTTCCCATTCCATTTTTTCTCGTTTTTCTCATGAAAGGCATCTCTCATATTAGAGCATACCAACCCGCCGGGTATCATAAAACATAACGCGTTTCTCTCGCACTCATAAATCAGACAGCCATTGCATCCTCAACCTCAGACCCGCCGCCGCTGCGAGCGAACGACGTACTCATCGCGGTGGCGGTACCTATCATGCCGGCTGCGCGTGACCGCAAGGTGGTCCCAAGGGAATAGGACAGGGCGAAGCGTCTCCCACCGCGTACCGTAGCCAAGCGCACGCGGGTCGCCCTCCTTGAAGGGGTAGGGGTTGCCGACCGACTCGGCCCAGATGGCCTTGCTGGCGTCGACCCTTTTCTTCTGGACGTTCTTGACAACCGGCTCGTCTGTATCCTCACCTTCGCCCCGCCGCACAATAACCATAAAGTCCTCGCCGCGGATCCGGCTGTCGTGCACATCTTCGAGCGTCTCCATTGGCCACATCGCCTGGCCGCCGCGCACACCGTACACGGAGATGGTGCTGCGCGGCGTGTCGCCCTCGTAGAAGCCCTCGTCAATGACAGCGTCGATGCTGACACTCCAGCCAGCGGCGGCGGCAGACGAGTTGGTGGCGTTCTTAGCGGCGTCGTTGTTGGCTGGGATGAGTCCGTCGCGCTCTGTCAGCATGTGCCGCCAGCGGGGGAGGCGGTACTCTTTGCGAGCCGAGTACGATGCAAACAGACTGCCGAGACGACGATGACGGCGTTGCTGTGGCATAAAAAGAGTGCCCTCGCCCTCTTGGAGCTCCTCGTCCTCTTCTAGGAACAGAAGGCGTGCTGCCTCTTCTTCTTCTTGTTCCGTCTGCTCCGCCTGGGCCAGCCGCTCAGCACGCTCGGCCACTGCAAACACGTCATCATAGTGGTCCATATCGGTGTCCCAGAAGCCCATGTTGACCATCATAGCCTCGACCGAGCTCGGGCGGTGCTTGTCGGCTGCCAGCATGGCCGTGTCGTGGTGCACGTAGCACAGCTCCTTCCAGCCGCTGCCGGCGTGCAGGAGCTCAGCGAGCATCTCGTGCGGCGCGGCCAGACTGACGGGGGGTGGCGGGTGGCTGGTGACGCTCATGTTGTACATGTTGACACTGGGGAGGTTGTGGCAGCGTGTGGACTTGTGCACGCGGCACGGCAGTGCTGGCAGGAGGGTGAGACGGTCGAGACAGAGACCCGGAAGAAGGCGCATGAGGCCGCCGAGTAGTAAGAATCTTTGGCGGAATCGTTGTTGTTGCTGTTGCTGTTGCTGTTGCTGTTGCTGTTGCTGCTGCTGCTGTTGCGTCGACGAGGAAGAGGCTTCAGAGGCTTCTGGCACTGATGGCAACGGAGGCAAGGATGGTAGCCTCTGGTGAACAAACAAGCCACCTTCGCGCACGCGAACCTCTTTCACCAAACTGCGCTGTGCTGGTGTTGCAAAGACACCACCCAAGACGTCCAGCATTGTCGCTGCATCCTCAAAGTTGAACAGGACTTGGCTGATCCAGGCGTTGTCGCTGACGAGCTCACGGGTGATCTGGCGGCAGACGAGGAAGAGGGCCATGGAGTGACGAGCGGGCTTGACATGTGTGATAACGCGACTGGGAGGTTGAGGCTGGGTCTGGTGGCATCCGTCGTGGGACTCGCCAGGCTCCGGTGATAGTGTCCGTGTGGACGAGGCTGACCCTGGGCACGAGGAGCCTGGAGGTGTTGCACAAGTGACGCGGCGGCCCATGGTGAGGCGCGTCGAGTAAAAGACGTAGGCGTAAATTTCATCGCGAATCTCCTGGGGCAGAGTCAAGAAGCGACTTGTCTGGCGCTGGCCAAATGTTGGTGTTGGGCTGGAGAGTGTTGTAATGATGGGTTGGCAGCGTCCCTGTACTGGTGGATGGCGGCTGCTGGGATAGTAATACTGGTCGACGCCAACCATGGTCGAACCACCACAGCCCATCCCACCCCCATTCCCATATCCATAACCGTGACCATAGCTGCTCCCACGGTCGAAGCTGTTCGCTAGAGACGCATTGCTGCGCAAGTCGACGTCAGAGACACTGTGTAGCAGCTCCAGATGGCGAATGCTGCGAATCGCTCTTAGAACGGGTTGGGAGATCTTCTTGGTCATGCTCATGGGATACGAGCTGTTGACGGAGTAGGCACCCTCCCTTGCGGATTCTGCGTAGTACGTGCTCCGGGACATGGATCGGGTTGTCTCCGCAGCACTTTGTCGTCCGTCCAACAGTCCATCCTTGTCGAGAATTTCGCGAACCTTTCCTGTCCGTTTCCACCGCGAGAACATGGGGCGCACAGACAGTTTTCTGCCACAGGTTAGAAAAGGGCCCAAGGTGAGAGCAAACAAATGGGGGAAAAAGTAGCTCACCTCTTGCCATCATTGCCATGGCTGAAGAGCGACCAGTAGGCCGTATTAGGGCTGGAATCGCAGCACGCCATTGTGAGAGTTGTGAGAAGAACGGCTGGTGTCTTTGCGATGTCTGTTCGACCACAGAGATTTTGACGATGCCTGTCAAAAATGACCAAAAGCTCTCACGACGACGCTGGTCCGGACGACGCCCTCACGAGCCTAATATATGCTCAACGTGAGGTTCCTCGTGCGGTAGTGAGCGTTGTCTCCCCTTGCTGATACTGGTGTCGTACGCTGTCGCAGCCGTTTGTCATTCTCTGCCCGGATGCTGTTTGCTGATGCTGTGCGATCCCCCAGTTAGGTTCTGTTTGTTTGGTGTTCCTGTTCGTCGTCGTTTGTGTGTCGGCGTACTCTTCTAAGCACCCGTTTGCTTGGGACCTTGTTGTGTATCGTCGTCTCCCTTGGCCTCTTTGTTTTGGTTCTGGATGCCCCGGTGCTGAGTAGAGAGTTGCGTGTCGGCCAAAGCAAGGAGCTAGATGAATGGAACGCAAGAACCAGAAATGACGAGGGTGACGAGACAATAACAGAAAATAAAAAAGAAAGCAGAGACAAAAAAGAAAGACAGAAACAGCAGATGGGGAACGAATTAAACCTCCGACGCTTGTCTTGCTTCTCCCTCCCGGCATTGAAGGGGGAAGAAGGAAGAAGAAGGAGAAAAAGGTGTGCTTGACAAAAGTCTCCCTGCGTCTGTCGGGTTTCTTTCCTTTTTCTTTTTCTCTCTTTTTGTTGTACGATGTACATCGTACACGTTCCCTTCTTGACCGAGCGGCTGCGTCCACGTTTGTCGCTTTCCCACTCTTCTCTTTTGTCTCTTTTCTCTCGTGCTGCAGGGTGCCAGTTGCGAACAGCTTTCAAAGTGACAAGAGCGTCCTAGCTTCCAAGCTTTCCTGGGACTTACATGGGGACTTACATGCAGCTTTTCCCAATGGCGCCCCCTTGATCCCTGTCGTTGATACCCTCAGTTGGGCCCCGCCTCTCCCTTTGTGAGGTCGTTTTTTTCTTTCTTTTCTGTCTTTTGTGGCTTTCGGTATTTTCCCTTCCCTTGTCTTCCTTTTTGCCCATCATTGCCCACTTCCTTGGGCGACCCATGTTCATGATTGCCATTGTGTGTTTTCTCATGTCATCCTTCCTCCCTCGCTGCCCGCCGGGCCTGTGAGGGGAACGGGGGAGGGATGTTTACACCTTGCATGATGGACGGGCCAAGCTCGTGGTCGTGCGTCGTACCCAAGTCAAAGAAGCACATGAAAAGGCAGGCGGACCCTGCGCGGTGGGCCGAAAAAGACAGAGTGGGGTTTAGAGCGACAGACAGCAGCGAGAACAGCGAGAGAATGTGCATACAAAGTACAGAGTACGGGGGTTAAAAGAATGACGGGCTAACTGTGCAAGTGTGAATACAAGAATGGCGGACGGAGCAAGGCTGCAAGGGGGGAGGAGCCATGGGAAATCTCACGAAATGCATGGGATCAGCGAAACAGCAAAAAGGGGGATAATTGTGTTCAGACATATGCACGACGGGTGGATTGCAAGATGAGAGGCAACGGGAAACGCGAGATAAAAAAGAAGCAAAGAGGAAATGATCGGAAGATACGGGCAAAAAAGGGTTGGCAATGGTTGGCGATGTGCCCAGGAGACACATCAGAAAAATTACAAAAAAGAGAGAAAAGCCAGCACTGAATGGGACCAAAACCACAGGCAAAAGGATAGAGCTAGAACAAACGTAGAAGGGAGGCGGGAAACATGCGGTTGATCTGACAGGGGTTGTTGCAGCGGGGAGGTTGAGTTTGTTGAATCTGGGAATTTCGGTGGCGGCGAAAGGTGATGGTTGACTGCAAACGGGCAAAATGGTAACATATGAAAGTTAAAACAGGGGAGATATGCCGAGTAAACGAACAAAGATAATAATGAGTAAATAGGAGAGGGAAAAAAAAGCAAAAATGAAAGGAGAACAGGGGAGAAGGTGAAGCCCAAAGGGCATGCCAGCGTTGTATTCGATTGTGTATTTTGCGTTTGTGCGCTGTTAGGACCAGCCTTTTCTGCTATATTATTGAAGGTCGGCGTCCTCTAGTTGCTTGGGCCCTCCCTCTGGCTGTGACCTCAACATGCAGAGCATGCAAGGCGATCACATCTCGGCCTCCCTTTGCTGGCTGATGTGCATTTTGCGTGCATTTTTCTCTCGCAACCAAGGCCCTTCTCTCCGATACTGGGAGGGAGCAATTCTCGCCGCGTCAGTCAATCTCTTGTTATTTCTTCTTCACGCTATAACGGCCAGGCGCAAGGAGGTGAGAGAGTGGACATGAGGGGAAACGCGGTCAGATCGCGTTCTTGTCGTCTTCGTGGACTTGCATGTACGTGTAAGTGAAGTGATATCGGAGCCGAAACGCCGCATCTTAACACGGCCTGTAAAGACATGAAAAGGAGGATTGGCCTTCGAATACCGCAAAATTGCGTGGTGCTTTCGGTTGTTGCGTCTTTCCTCTTTCCTTCACATTTTCTCTGAAATTTCTCATGAGTTTTGTCGTCTCACCACAGAACTGTTTCCTGTGATATTAGTCTGTGCAAAAAAAGACCCTTTGCAATGTCAAAGGAGATGCCTCGTGCAGGTCCAAATCAAAGCAAGACATCCGCCAGGACCAGCGCGAGACATGTAAAATGAGACAAGCGCAGGTAAAAAAATTGAAGTGAGACATGGACCCGTTCTCTAGGGGCCCTCCTAGTGTTGCCGTCCACGCTGCCGTGGAGCAGCCCGGTGAGCGGGAGGCATCTAGGTGAGTTGGAATGGGCGTGGAAGCGGCATGGGAAAATGTCGAGACGGACTCGATGGAGCATGGTCATAGAGCGGCCCGAGACAAGACACCTCACCAAATCCTTCATGTCGTTCATGTCAGTCAACAAATGTTCCGAAATGAAGATATTGTCGAGATGCGCGTAGATGTGGTGTGGAGACGTATTCTCAACGCAGCCGTACTTATATGTGGATGTCATACACATACACATCGGGACATGTCGTGAGATGCGATGTCATTCATCTTCGGTCATCTTCGTCTGCCGGTGCCTGACCGTGGTGCTCAAGCTTGTGGTTGTCGCGGTTAACCATATATCAATGAAGAAAGAACTGCAGCATCGTCGCCGACGTCGCTGCTGCTGCCCATCGGTATGTCAAAGCTTGATGCATGAGACCGCTGTCCTTGTCGAGGCATGGCTGCCCATGGCCTGTCCTTGCACAAAAGACTGCAACGTCCGGTCGACTGGTGGCGGAAAGGGCTGGGACATCGATCGCCACGGCGCCGCATGCGTGCGAGCATAAGCCACTCGAGATGTCTGGTTGTCGACCTCGCGCATGAAACAGCCCCCGCTGTCGAGCTCTGTGCTTGTACCAGAGAAAACGCCACAGGATACTCTGTATTTTGTAAGATATGTTGTAAACGAGGGGCACAGATGGTGCAGCTTCGCTACCCCGTTGCTGCACGCAGAGTTTGGTTCGTTGAGCTCTGGCCTCTTTGTCAACACCCCGTTTTCGGAGGCCTGGGCCATTTTCCATTGTTCCTTGTGTCCTTTCTCTGGACGTTTGTGGCCATCTGTGCCAATGTGCTCAGGAATTTGCGTCTGTTCGCTGGTGCAGAGACAAGTCCATGCGATGCAACAGCGAGTCAATGGAGTGTCTCAGTGCGTTCTGCAGGACGGGAAAATGAGGGGAAGTTGAAGAACGAGAGAACAAGAGAAACAAAGTCAAACAGATAATGGCAAAAGGACAAAAATAAAAGAAGTCTTTCAGCTGCAGGCATGCATCGCCAATAGTGTCGTCGCCATTTTTGGTTGAGCTGAACAGAGACGCCGCTGTCCCCTCCTTGACACGATGTTTCAGACATATGCACTATGCATGTCGGCTTCACATGGACGGTGCGTGTCTGCGCATTCCTATTCTTCGGCGTCGACGTTTCTCGATTCTGGATTTGATGCATCTTCAATTGGCACTTTTGGGAATTCACTTTTGCCCCCTTTTTGCATTTACTTTTATCTCGTCGGCCTTGGACAGTCGTTCCTTCTTTTTTCGTGTACGCATATGTCGTACACGCCTGCCCTTTTCACTTTACTCTTTTCAGTCTGTCCGTGGCAGGTGCTGATTGGCTCTTGCCATCATGAATGCAGCAATGCAACGAAATGCAGAAGGCGCAGAGAATGCATCAAATGCACCTTTTGCGTTCACCGCATTCTCGTCTGTCGTTCAAGCCATTCGCCATTCGCTCCTTCTGTCCCTCGTGTTGTCCAGTCCTGTCCGCCTCTTCGCTCCTTCTTCTTCCGCGGGACGGCGTGGCCGAGCCCCTAATTGGCTACTTCCCTCGGCCAGGCGCAGCAATTGGCAGTTACTGGCAGCAGCAATTCCTTACAATACCACAGCCTAGGCTGGCCGGCAGCCGTTTGGGCCAGTCGTATTGGCTCTAGATCTCGCCTGATCGACATACCCTCACCGCATTCTTGCCTTCTGTACCCAATTGTTCCCCAGGAACCGGAACCGGGGAATTTCCATCCGCCTAGAAAAGAAAATTTCGCCTCCCGCTCAAAGAAAAAAAGCGTTGAAAGTTCTAGTTTTCTAGCGTACCCCTAATGGCCATTGGGCCTCACAGCCTTGACGGAAGGCGCGACCGCCGTGTTTGTAGTTTCTGGCGACAAGGCAGGGCGCTGGTTGGTCGCGACTCCCTGTTTTAGTGCGAAAAAGTCTGCTTCCAAGGGCGAATGGTCAAAGAAGGCAGGGACAGAAGGGGAAAAGGAGGCCCGGTGGTTCTTTCCGATTTTAAGGTGCGGCAACTCAGGGGGCCCTCTTTCCAAGACCAAACCCGTGTCCACTTACGTGGAACGCACCTGGTTCGTGGAACCCCTTCTGTTTTCTCCAGACTTTTGGCACAGTTACCCAACTTCCACCCACGTTCTTAACACTGTTTTCCCCATCTTTCTTTTTTTGGCATCACGAACCTTTTGCACGTTCTGCGCAATCGATTCTTTCCTCTCGTTTTCTTCTTTTTCTTTTGTCACATTCTTTATTCTCTCCCGTCGCTGCGGCACCACGTCCCTCGCACAAGATTGGCCACTGCTCAGCGCAAGTCGCACTGGACCAAACTCGACCACCCCTGGCAATTTCGCCCAAAATCCAAAACACCACAACAACCAAAAGGGAACGACCAAAACAAAAGCCCCCGTCCCGTGCCCAACACGTTCGCTGTCCTCTCCATCTACAACTATCGCGAATCTCTGTCCTTTTGCTCCTCGACATCGCAATTTCTCTCATGTTCATCGCTTCTATCCCTATATCGACCCTCTAATCATCCCCTCCTTCCGACCGACACTTAATTCCTCTCGACGCTCCCATAATCCCCATTCAAGATGCCTGGCCTTGGCTCTGGCAACAGGTCGCGGAAGTCCGCCCGGCTGAGCATGGACGACTTTCACAACTCAGCCCATGGCGTTCGTGGCGCTGTCCTCGGCGAGGCTGGCCCTAGTTCTGAGCGCTTCAACAGACAAAGCCTGGCCATCAACATGAGCGGTTGTGCTGTGGAGGATGGCGACGACGACCACGAAGACGACGGCGAGACTGAGGGGGGGCTTGCTGCTGCTGGTGGCCCTTCGTCGGCTCCCGGCAAGAAGGCCATCAAGGGCATGATCCGTCGTGCCTCAGTCTCTCTCCACGGATTCATCCAGCGCCGTGCCTCCTTCGCTGGCGGCAAGACCGCCTTGAACACCGACGACGCTACCAACTCTACCAACTCTGGCTCCCACTTCCTCCCCAACCGCCTCCTTCGCTCCTCACACGCTCACTCGCAGTCCCAGTCGAGCGCTCAGCCTCAGCCCCAGTCCCATGGGCAGGGCAAGCTGCCTGTTCGCCTGCAGCCCGCCAATGCCGACGCGCGGCCGACGACATCCCACAACTTCTCCAGCTGGCGCCGTGTTCGCCAGGTCGCTAGCTTCCGCCACTCGCGTATCTTCGACAGCGACTTCTCTGCGGCCGCCGGCCCCTCCGAGTCGGGCTCGTCTAATGCCTATACCAATTCGATGGCCCTTGAGACCATGGAATTCCCCATCCGTGAGGCTGGTGACTTAGACGACGATAACCACCGCCTCGTCCCAACCCTGTCCTCATCTGCGCCTCTTCCCGGTGGCCTGTCGTCGATGCATGGCCCGCCTGCTTTCCGCTCGCGCCCACCGGTCATCCCTCCTAACACGGGGGGCGCTGCTCGTGCGGCGGCGGCTGCGGCTTTCCAGACGGACATTCTCCAGATGCTGCAGCCCAAGTGGCTCCAGCAGGACGAGTACGGCAACGATCGCGAATCCGGCATTGGCATTGCCGTCACATCCACGGACTCTGACAGTGCCGACGAGGCCAACGGTCAGGAATCGTACAGCACGCTGTGTGCTGATGGCGACGCCCCGCAGCTCGATGTCGCCAAGGTCGACTTTGTTGGCAATCTGCCCATGGAGCTGGCCATCATGATTCTGTTGGAACTGGATGCTGCTGGCCTCGCTGCTGCTTCGCGTGTTTCTCATTCGTGGTCTGAGGCTGTCAAGAACCAGCACATCTGGCGCGAGTCGTTCCTCCGTGAGAAGACGACCACCTACGCTACCAGTGGACCTGTCCAGCCGGGTGTCGGCCTTGGTGTGCCGCCCATCCGCCCGTCGTGCGATTGGCGCCAGATCTACCGCGTGAAGCAGGAGCTCGACCGTCGTTGGCAAGAGGGCAAGACCCGCCCTGTCTACCTCAACGGTCATTCTGATAGCATCTACTGTTTGCAGTTCGACGAGTACGTCACAGCCACATCTCTCTATTCCTAACTCTCAATTATCTACTCAATTATCTACGAGATACTAACATATTTCTTTAGACAAAAAATCATTACCGGTTCTCGTGACAAGACCATCCGCATCTGGGACATGAAGACCCTTGCCTGCCGTCTTGTCATTGGCCCTCCCGAAGTCGTTCGCGACCCTAAGCTCCTCTACGACGAGGACGGCCAGCCCGCCCACTACATCACCACGGCCTACCACACCCGCAGCTCGAACAGCATGCCTGCTGCCGTCAGCTTCCCCATGCACCACTCTGCCTCTATTCTCTGCCTGCAGTACGATGACCGCATCCTGGTCACCGGCAGCTCGGACGGCTCATGCATCGTCTACTCTGTCAAGTCGGGCTACCGCCCTATCCGCCGCCTCCAGCACCACTCGGCGGCTGTTCTTGACCTGTGCTTTGACGACCGCTACATTATCACGTGCAGCAAGGACGTCACTATCTGTGTTTGGGACCGGGAGACCGGTGCCTTGCTGAAGCAGCTGCGGGGCCACTCCGGCCCCGTCAACGCGGTCCAGATGCGTGGAAACACCATCGTGTCGTGCTCGGGCGATTTCCGCGTCAAGCTGTGGAATATTGAGACCGGCAAGGCCATTCGTGAGTTCACGGGTCACACCAAGGGCCTTGCGTGCAGCCAATTCTCCGAGGATGGGCGTTTTGTGGCGTCGGCGGGTAACGACCGCGTCATCCGCATCTGGGACGCCAACACGGGCGAGTGTGTGCGTGAGATGAAGGCCCACGAGAGCCTGGTGCGCAGCCTGCACATCGACTCGGTATCGGGCCGCCTCGTCAGCGCAAGCTACGACCGCGATATCAAGGTCTTTGACATGGAGACCGGCCAGCAGCTGCTGGACTTCCCGCAGTGGCACCAGAGCTGGGTGCTGAGCGCCAAGAGCGACTACCGCCGCATCATCAGCACGGGTCAGGATCCCAAGATCCTGGTGATGGACTTTGGCGCTGGCATCGACGGCATCGATAAGCTCGAGACGGCCGATGCGAACGCAGCCATTCGCACCCCTATCTGTGCCGCAGATGACACGACTGCCGCGACGACTGAGCACATGGACTGGACGCCGTCTGCCCCGGATGCCTCGGCGCCGCAGGTTACTGTCGAAGCTGCAACTCCTTTTTAACGAATTTCTTTTGTCACGACTGCGTTGCTTCTTTTTGTTCCTTCTTCTTCATTCTTACATTTTGCCTTTGGTTTTTGGATACATATAGGATTTTATACGGCATACATTTTTGGTGGTATAGCCTGGTTATTTTTGCGTTTTGCTCATTTACAAGGAGACAACGGAGCGGATGGGAAGCTGGTTGGTCTACCTGCCGGCCGCCGACACATTTTGGATCATGCCCTGCTGGAACGGACCTATACAATCTCGGATCTTTTGTTCTCGGGGGTTGGTTTTCTGTGTCTTTTACATTTTCGGGTTCTCCCTTTTCAAGCATTGCCAACGGCGTTTATATTACTAGACAGGTTGCTTTTTTGTTCATTTTTCTTGCGTCTTCATGTTATGTTTTCTTCCTTGTTTCATTCTTGGCATTCAACGATAGAATAATAGACTTTTTTGCACCGCATTTTTTTTGGATATCTCTTGAAGGTCCTTTTGGCATCTCGGCACGCACCGGATCTCCTTTTTTCAAGACGGAGAGTTAGAGTTAAAAGAGTGGACAAAAGAAAAGATTGGACGATGCTACCCGAACGGCCCTTTTTCTCACACATCGCGAGCGATGCTACGCCGCGGAGTAACGGTCGATACTTGGGGGATGGTGATCGTCCGCCGGAGCAGCATGTGAAGAAAGTGGACAATCTCCAATCCTGGACTCCTGGAAGCATGAGGGTGCATCGGCGTTCCTGAACGAAACGTTGCCGTTCCCGTCCCATGATGGCAGATCCAGGTTCAGATGGCAGAATACTATCGTGCAAGAGCAAACGCGCTTGCCCTGTACCTGTCCGGGCCTTTCTCGGAGCGGGAATGGGGGCCAAAATGATGTGGAAGAAGTCGAGAGTCATAGTAGGGAAGGGAGGAGAAGAAAAAACCTTCTTTCTCCGCACAACGCGTCGGCAGACTACGACGATAGTGTGCATGAACCATGGTGAAGCCGCCGACATGATGCCACGCGAAGATCTTCTTGGGCACCAGTTTGGCTCTGGTCGGGAGAATGTCTCCAGAATATCCCCAGAAAACTCAAACACCCCGGAAAACAGCAATATCGTCATGTTGGCGATGTTCCCCGATGGTATGCGAGCGTTATTGCCAGCGTTGCATACCACCTTGGCAAACGCCGCGCATGGTCGGTGTCGCCAGTTCGAGACTCGGCGGCGAGTACGGCTTCGAGACAAAATTGATGTAGTCGGTCCGGGACCCTTACGACTTCTACGACGTTCTTCAACTACTTGTGCACCAACTCCGTAGTCTACTACCGACTACCCCATCTTTTCTCCAACATCGGACATCGTGGGCCCTGAGATGCCCATTCCGATCGGCCACGAGATGGGAGTGAGAAGGGGCCCTACGATGTAGTCTGGCTACCAGTTCGTATTGATTTTCTATGGTAGTGTATGCGTGCCTAAACGTGCCTTTTCCCTAAACCTCTCTTGTGATGGCGGGGTCCGGACGAGGTGTGGTTTTGAGGTTAGCCTAGCCGGCGATCGTCCGACGATGGAGCACAGCTAATTGGGCCTTGCCAAGGCCTTGTTCTGCGGGTGTAAGTTACAATAAGGCATTGTGAGGGAGGAAATACCCCGGCCTACGAAATACTCCGCATGTCGACGAAGCTGATATTGAGTCCGCGGAGGACCGGTGAACCAAATAGAATACCGCCAAGAGTGCACGATGGGACGAAGTTGCAGTCGGTGTAACTGGCCCTTGGTCTTCACGTGTTTTTTTATTTTCTTTTTGAGAACACAAAGCCATTGTGGCTGGACAGTGGGCAGAGAACGACGGCCCATCGTCATCCAATCCTTTTGCGTATTGACCCAAATAATAGGGGAAACAACGCGGTTTCGAAACAAGGAGAAGCGAGGGCGCGTGGAGGGGATGAGCCGGACAGCATGGAGTACACGTAAAAGTGCAAACACATAAGTCACATCCAACCACCCAAGCGCAAGCCATCTTCTCCCCTCCCCTTGGTAATGTAATTTTGCATCCCCTGCTGTCCCTGCAACGGGATCTCGCCGAGAAGAAATCGTGGGGTAGGGGAAAGAGAAAGATGGGACGAGCGCACAAGGAGGGAATAAGTGAAACACAAGGGTCAACGGACTGTGCGAGCTGGGGTTGTTGGGGTTGTCAGGAACGCATTGTTCAGAGATACTTTCGCAAGATTGAACCCAGAGGCATTTACATCATCGACGGCGGTGCACAAATGAGAAGAGAGCATACATACAGGGGACGCGTTGAAAGGCAGTGAAGGCCAGTGAAAGCCAGCACGGGCAGCCGCCGCACGATGTTTCACGAACGCAGAGCTAGAGGGCATGGTCCGGCGAGACGTGATCTTAGTGGCCTGGGATTGATTGTTCCCTTTTTGGGGGTCCCTTGTTGACGACCAGGGCTCAAGGATCTGATAGGATGTGGCGCAAAATGAGCTGTGCGCAGTACTCAGTGATTGCTACTGACAACCAGAAAGTGCATCTCGGATAGCCGAGCCTCAGCTCTCAGGTTGTGCAAAAAGGAACGGAACACAAAGGATTGGACCGCATCTGAGATACTTTCCCTCTTTCTTTCGTAGTCGACGGTCGGATGCAGGCAAAGGCGCACAGACGCAGCAGTGCAACAGCAGTGTTGGATGGGACGTTGTGCATCGCCAAGTCTTTTTCTGGGGACGTTATCGGATCGACTACAAGTATATATATGTGTATGCTTGTGATAGACCTGTTTGATACTAGAAGGACGTTGTAGCCTCTCTTTCTGTTCTTTCCTAGTGTCCTGCAGTCTCTCGAGATCGACGACGTGATGGCTGTCAACACCCGGCCGTATTTTCGGAGCAAAATGACCACGCTTCTGTTCCATCTCATCCATGGGTGTTTCCGTTGGAGAAACATGGCCAAAGGGAAAAGAAGAGCAAAAAAAGAAGCTTGTTTGCCGCTGTCCCACTGAGATGCGACGGCTCGCGTGGATCAATTGCAAAGGGGCAGATGACAGGCCGACACGTGCATGTAGAGAGTCATGATGGCCAGAGAAACATGCGCACACCCTCATGCACAAAAAGAGTCAGGAACAATGATTCTGGGGAGTCAGGCAAAAAAAAGAAGAGAGAACAAAAAGAACAAGCTCGAAACATGAAGCCGAAAGATCGGATGGTGTGCAGCCAATCAACTGGTGGCAAAGCGGTCGTTTTGAAACATTGCTGCTCTGTGCTTCGCTTTCCCAGTGCTAGGGGAGACTGTGCTCCGGAAGACGTGAGGTGTGAGCCTGTTGTTGGGCCGTGGCCGTTTGTTTTTCTCAAACAAGGGGCAATGGGTTGAAAGAGGTAGATGGCGATGCATGATTGGCTGGTGATGGCCCGGCCATATGGGTTGAGGCCTAGCGTTGTACCTGAATTAGCACCTCAATAGCGATTCAGGCCAGGAACGGCCACATAGCGGCTACAAAGAGAAGAAGTACTGCGTAAAGAGTTCTAGGAAAGGGCGTGAAAAAAAAGTCAAAAGTGTCAACCTTTGATCGGAATTCAAATACGTCACTGCCTTTTAACCTCTGCTCTTGCCTCCGCAAAGCAATATTCACTGAATTTTGGGAAAGTGCTGGGCATGCCACTCCGCGCTCTTGCCCTCCTGAAAAGAGACAGCGATCGTCGTGCCGTCGTCCTATTCAGGCAAGAGCGGACGATCCTCATAGTACCGCCAATGTATCCATGAACCCAATTTGCGCGCTGGGTGACTTTGCAGGAACGCCCCACCCAGGGGATCTGCCGATGCGCCCGCCACCCTCCTTCCTCCCCCAATCTCCTTGATGCACGACAGCGAACCCCTGGGCGGCAGCCGCGCTGCTTTGCGACATCGACGTGCAAGTCCTCTGGAGCTGCATACATCCAGGGACATAATTTGAAGAAGAAGAATGGCATGGCCGTGCCACCCAGAGCCACCACTGCCAATCGATCGTCCGCCGGTCCATCCCAGACGGTAGTGAGTGATGGGCAAGATGCGGTTTCTGGCCTCTCCAGTGTCCCTTGTGCCATGCGACTCTGGTTCTTGTTGCTTCGCGAATGTCTTCAATGTCTCCCATGTCTCTCTTTCTTGCTGTCGTTACGGCGGTCACCCGCACAGGCCGGCCCTTCGTGAGACAGTCGCCTTTGCCGCCGACCTCGTCTGCAGTGTCTATGCTCTTGGCTCTCAGTCTGTAAATAGTCGCGAGGCCCACGGCCAAGGTTCTTGAGGCCCGGTTCAAAGCCATCCTGTGGCATTCGGTCCACCATAATGAGAGTGCAGCCGCGCGTAGAGTGTGGATTAAGAGCCCAACTAAGAGGCGGAAAGAGGTTGAAACGGTCCAAAGAAGGTCGAAAGAGGCTGGCCAGGCCAAACCAGCATACGAGAAGAAGGAAAGAAGCAAGACTGAGGAAGACGCGGCCATGAAGCTGTGGCCACGGACCCTGCTTGGCGGAACATCGAGGCAAAAGCAAGACGGTCACTGCAACCTGGGCCGGGGGATAAAAACGATGCGACCGGGAGGGCACAGACTGCGTTTCCTCGTTCCCTTGTCTCTCTCTCTCTGCATCTCTACTCGTCTTCACCCTCGCCTTCATCTCATCCGGTTCACTCGCCGGTCTCCATTTGCACAATCAACTTCCCACTCGCTCTCACCATCCCCATTCCCCTGGCGTTGTTTCCCTCGATCCCCTTCCTCACAAGACCCCCTGCACCATCCTTCTCTTACAATTCACTCTTCACTCGTCCTTCACTTTCCTCTCACTTTTCCCTGGGTTTCTACTTTGGGTTTATTTTTCTTTTCAAGGTTACCCACTTTAGACTTGGGTCGCTCCTTCCTGACCATACCACACTCTGCAGCCCCATCCGCTCATGTGTGATATATAACTTGATGCACATGTCCGCATCTTCGGCCTCATTCCCATTTTAGTCGACTTCTTTCTGTCCTGCATCGTTGTCTCGACTTCACTTTCTCTCTTTTTTCATTACTTTTCTTCTTTTCCTTCTTTCCGCTTTTTCTACTTTTTTTTTGTTTTCCGTCACCGCCGCCGGTCTGCTCTTGCCTCGACTGCACCCATCGCTCTTTCCCTTTTTTGCACCACCAGCAGCTATCACGACGCCGGTCGCTCCTTCCTCTTTTGTCTCCTTCCTTGCCATTCACACAGTCCGATCGGAAGCATCTCGGTCCTTCAAGGCATTGCCGTCACGGGGCTACTGCTATTGTGCTGTTGTGCTTTTGTGCCCTTTATTTATTTATTTTTTTCTCCCTCCACCCCGCCTGCTTTTCCATCCACCCAAAAATCTCCTCCACGTCACCTATTCTCCCCCTCTACATCGTCTTTCTCTACCTTTTTTTCCTGCATCACCAAAAACCAACTTCCAAGTCTTGGTCTTGACGACCCTCGTCTGCGCAAGTCGCTTTCTCTTTTTCATTCTTTTTTTTTCCCCCTCTTTTGATCTTTCGATCTGTCTTTCATCTGCTATATAAAGCCGGCGATCCTCCTCAACAAGATCCTTTCTTTTCGTCTGCCAACCACATCGCTCCTTGTCAACAACGGATCAAGAACGGACGGCATTGTTCCCTTTCTTGTGTAAGTCGATCTTCTCCCTCTTCGATCCTTCCTTTCGAGTCGTGTCGTCGCCGACGTCACTTCGCCGTTTTGCCACATCTCGCGATGTTTTGTTCCGGTTGTCACTTTTGGCTCCTTTGCCCTGTCACATTTTACACCAAAATACACCAAGTCTTTGTTTTGATCCCGCTCTCCTTGTCGTCTTCTTTGGTCTGCACAGTCACATCTACCCTTAGCTGCACCTCACTTCCTACTTCCACAGCAGAAGCTCAAAGAACAACAAAGACGCCCGAACAAGGCCTTTCTCGCCTCTGATGCCTCATCCCTGTCACCTTCCCATCCGATTTCCACCACCACTCGAGTACATGAACATGATGGTCGTTCACTTGGACAGCTTGCTATGGCTTCATATATATGCCATGTCTTCTATTTTCTTTCTTGTTCCCTCTGCCCTTTTTGCAGCTTCTTTCGCTCGTTTTTTGACAACAAACAATAATACCAAACTTCTTTCCTTCGCTTTCAAAGCTAACAACAATCCAGCACAGTATCTTCTCCGAGTCCCTCAGAACAAGTCATCAAGCGTTAGCTGCCTCTAATCCCGCAAGATGGGCTTTTCTACTCGCCTCACGACCGCGCTTGCGCTGGCTGCGAGCCTCATTACTCCCGTTGTCGCGGCCCCGGCCGTCGAGTACACCATCGCCGAGCGCGACGCGGCTAACACCTCTGTCGAAGCGGCTTCTTCTAGCTACTGGCTTGCCAGCATCACTCGCCAGGGCACTGTTCCCTTTGGTGCTTCTGGCTACCAGATCTACCGCAATGTCATGGACTTTGGTGCCAAGGGTGACGGTGTGACCGACGACACGGCCGCCATCAACAACGCCATCTCCTCTGGTGGCCGCTGTGGCGAGGGCTGTGACTCGAGCACGACCTCGCCTGCTCTTGTTTACTTCCCTCCCGGCAAGTACCTCGTCAGCACGCCCATCATCCAGTACTACTACACGCAGCTCGTCGGTGATGCCATCAACCCCCCGACCTTGCTTGCCAGTGCCGGTTTCACTGGCATGGCCGTGATTGACTCAGATCCCTACGACAGCAACGGCAACAACTGGTGGACCAACCAGAACAACTTTTTCCGCCAGGTTCGCAACTTTGTCATTGACCTCACCCAGATGCCCTTCACCGCTGGTGCGGGTGTTCACTGGCAGGTTGCCCAGGCCACCAGCCTGCAGAACATTGTCTTCAACATGCGCACCGATGGTGACACTGCCAACAAGCAGGTCGGTATCTTCATGGACAACGGCTCCGGTGGCTTCATGGCCGACCTGGTCTTCAACGGTGGCGAGTACGGTGCTTTCTTTGGCAACCAGCAGTTCACCACCCGCAACCTGACCTTCAACAACTGCCAAACTGCCATCTTCATGAACTGGAACTGGGCCTGGACTCTACAGGATGTCACCATCAACAACTGCGGCGTCGGTCTCGACACGAGCAACGGTGGTAGCGTCCAGACGGTCGGTTCGGTCCTTTTCCTCGACAGTGTCATCACCAACACCCCCATTGGTGTGAAGACTGCTTACACTGTCTCGTCGTCGGCCACCAACGGCACTCTCGTCATTGACAACGTTGACATGACTAGCAACGTCCCCGTTGCCGTCTCCGACGCGACTGGCTCGACCACCGTTCTGCCCGGCAACACCAAGATCGCCTCGTGGATCCAGGGCAACGTCCCCGCCTCTGGCGGCGCTAGCACCGCTGTTCAGGGTTCGCAGACTGCCGTCAACAAGCCCTCGGCCCTGCTCGACTCCACTGGCAAGGTCTTTGCCCGCAGCCGTCCCCAGTACGAGACTGTCCCCGTCAGCGACTTCGTCTCTGTCAAGTCTGCTGGCGCCAAGGGTGATGGTGTGACCGACGACACTGCCGCCATCCAGGCCGTCTTCAACAGCATCACCTCGAGCCAGATTGTCTACTTTGACCACGGCAACTACCTAGTCACTGACACCATCAAGGTTCCTGCCAACGCTCGCATCACTGGTGAGATCTGGCCCATTATCATGGCTGGCGGCAACGGTACCTTCTCGGACGCTAGCAACACGAAGGCCGTCTTCCAGGTTGGCCAGGCCGGCGACTCGGGCGCTGTCGAGATCTCTGACATCCTGTTCGCCACTGTCGGTCCCCAGCCTGGTGCTGTCATGATTGAGTGGAACCTCAAGGGCTCGTCTGCTGGTGCTGCCGGTATCTGGGACTCGCACGTTCGCATCGGCGGTGCTGCTGGCACAAACCTGCAGCTGTCTCAGTGCGCGAAGAACCCGACCGTCACTGCCGCTGCCGACCCCAACTGCCTGGGTGCCGGTCTCATGCTGCACGTCACCTCGGGTGCCTCGTCGCTTTACGTCGAGAACGCCTGGTTCTGGGCTGCCGACCATGACCTCGAGCCGTCTGCCAACTCGGCCCAGATCAACATTTTCAACGGCCGCGGTGTTCTCATTGAGTCGCAGGGCCCTGTCTGGATGGTCGGTACTGCTTCCGAGCACAGCGTCCTCTACAACTACCAGCTCAGCTCGGCCAGCAATGTGTACATGGGTCTGATCCAGACGGAGACCCCCTACTTCCAGGGCAACCCCGACGCGCGGACGCCGTATGCCAGCCAGGCTGCGCTGTCGGACCCGAGCTTCGACTCGTGCACCGGTGCCACTTGTGCCCGTGCCTGGGGTCTGCGCATTGCCAACTCCACCGATGTCTTTGTGTACGGCGCTGGCCTGTACTCGTTCTTTGACAACTACGACCAGACATGCCTCGACACCGAGAGCTGCCAGGACAATATTGTCAGCGTGGAGTCGTCGCAGGCGTACATTTACGGCCTCAATACCAAGGCGTCGGTCAACATGGCCACGATTAACGGTGTGTCGGTTGCTCTGGACGCCAACAACCGCAACAACTTCTGCGCCACCCTTGCGCTCGTCTCGGCTCAGTCGTAGTGTCGCTGTGGCAAGGGACAATGATCATTGTATGATCATTTATGGTCGCACAAGCATACTGTGATCATGTCAGAGGTCAGGACGTCGCCATATTCCATTTGGGATCTTCACTTCTTGAACATTTTTTTCTGTTGTCTTTTTATTTTCATTTTTCTCACGACCCCCTTCGATTCTTTACACTCGCTTCACTGCCCCGTTCTCCCCCAAACTTTTTTTCTTTCTGTTCTTTTCATCTTCTCTGGTTTGCCCTTAAGGTATCCAGCAAAGCATGTGCATTGGCGTTGGCGGACTGACCATATTTTTCGATGATTATCGGAACGAAATAGGAGAGCCTGGTCTCTTCTAAATACACACAAAAACCTGTCATGGTGTGAACTTTGATAGAAATCAAATAAAAATTAAAAAAATAACTGAAATTGAATAGGTAATTTGTGCAAACAATCTTGATGTGTCTATGATGTGTCTATTATGTGAAGCGATCGTGATCGGTGATGTTCTCGATGCAAGGCTAAGCTTGGAATAAAGTGCCTTTGGTGGAAAATTTAGATGGATTTGGTGGGGTACTTGGCGATTGATCGCTTTTAGCTCCCGGCACGTGATCCACAATAGCTGGCTGCAAACTAGACGTCATCGTTTTTTCGGCCGTGGCGCTGAGCAAGCTCCCCAAAGGCGCTGGAAACTCAAGGCGAACGGCGCTATTTTCGCCCCAATCTCCACTCTACACAAGAAACACAACAGCGCCTCTTTCGTCGATGTTCCATTGCTGCCTCGAACTTCAAACGACGGCCGCCCGGCACCGTGGCCACTTTTCTCCCTTCTTTTCGCGGCCCATTGACTTTTGAACTCTCCTTTGCTTTCTTCTTCGATTGACAACCGGTTCTTCATAAACAATCGATCATTGACGACACCTTCAACCCTCCTCTACTCTTCCTTTTCTCAATCAATCTCGAACTAGACAACTCCCTTCCGTGATGGCATCGTCGCCTCTTCCGTCCGAACCCCAGCAGCGACGCAAGCCCAAGATGGCCACGGACAGATCTGCATCGCCAGCTTCTGCCTCGGCCCAGGCAACTGCCCGCCGTGGCTCGCCCTACCTGCCGACCTCCCGCGAGTCGTTGCTTCTGGCCGTCTTCCCGGTCCTCCTTCTCTTCGGCACGCTTTTCAGTCTGCTGTCGCCACAGACACGTGCGGCTGCTGCAGTGAAGGCAGCTTCGACATCAGCGGCCTCGGGCACAGCCCACTACCCACAGGCACCGGGACTCGCTCCCAGCTACTTTGCCCGCAAGGACAACCTCCTCAATGTGTTTTTCGTCAAGCGCGGCTGGTTCTGGATCACGGTGGCGTTTGCCTTTTTCGTCGGCACGCACCCCTATTACTCCGAGGCCAGCGCACCCCGCAAACAAGTTTTGGGCCGCCGTGCTGCCGCCATCCTCCGCTGGGCGCTGGTGACGGGCTGGTGGTTTCTCGTGACGCAGTGGTTCTTTGGCCCCGCCCTCATTGACCGCAACTACCGTCTCACGGGCGGCGGCTGCGAGGCCCTGCAGGCTCTGACTGACGAGGCCGAAGCGAAGATGGAGTCAGGCGAGGGCGGCAGACACGCTGAGGCCACGCACAGGTTTCTGGAAGCTGCCACGGCGTCGGCCTGCAAGCACGCCGGCGGTCAATGGCGCGGCGGCCATGACATTAGCGGCCACGTCTTTTTGCTAGTACTAGGAACCACGTTTTTGGCCCAAGAAGTCGGCTGGGTCCTTTGGCGCCAGGCGCGCCGGCGGGCAGCCATCTCGGGCGGCGTCCCCGGCAGCACGAGCCACAACAGCAGTTCGGCACGTGTCGTCGACACCCGCTCAGTGGTCATGGACGACGGCGCCGTCAAGTCGGTCGAGGTCGAGGCGGGGCTGTCAACAGGTAGCAACGGCGAACAGAGCAGCAACGCGACGCGCGCCGGTCTTGTTCAGCCCGATACGCGCAGCGCCAACTCGGCACTGCTGTCACGCATTGCGCTGCGCGTAGCCATGGCTGTGATCGGCCTGAGCCTGTGGATGCTGCTGATGACGGCCATCTACTTCCACACGTGGTTCGAGAAGCTTACTGGCCTTCTCGTTGCCTTGACAGGATTCTATAGCGTCTACGTGCTTCCCCGGTGGGTGCCGGCTCTTCGGCGCATCGTTGGTTTGCCTGGGTTGTAATGATGGGGTGGTGAAGTAATGGAGGTGTGTTAATAGAGGGTACTGTTACACCCTGTGTACGACTTTTTGGTCTCTCGGCTCTTGACTTAGATAGCTATGGCATTAATATAAAAAGAACACATTTAGATATGTGTATTCGTTCCGCTGTTTGTTGAGACCGTTCAGTATCATGATATGTAACGCACGTGACTTTTCCACGATGCTGGTGATACTCTCCTTCCAAGGCAGCGTTTTTATTCGAAGTACGAATATCGTTTTAATAAAATGATGATAACTCATGCAGTCCCAAGGCACAGCATATCCGAGCTAAATGCGTCAGTCCAATCCGCTGTCAATATTGTCGTGTTGTTTACGACCTGCATGTAAAACAAGCAGATGCAGTGACCGAATCAGTGTAAATACGTTGTATTTTTAGCGGTGTTGGCTGCAGCTAAAAGTCCCGGTTGGTCCAGGCCAGCCGAAATTCCAGGCCTCGTGGACAGGCACTGGACAGGCCGACAGGGCAATAAAGAGGTTCCCCGCAGAAGGCTGTCGCGCTAGTCCACAGCTCCTTCCTTCGATTTTCCACAGCCGACCTGCCTTGTTTCGTAGGTGCTCGCTCTTTCCCTTTTGCCACCACCACCCAGCTTGTCCTTATCAATTTACGGAAAGAACGAACCACCACAAAGAGAGTATCGACTCATCCCTTTCCTGCTATTTCTGCACGGTCTCTGCGAAAGACGAAAGAAAAGGAGAACTTCTAAACATCTTCTCTTTCGTGGACAGCCAGCTATGCACCCTACCCTCTGTCGTTTCGCTCACTCGAGAACAGCGAACGGCCAGTCATGTCCCTGATTCCCTACCACCCGCAGGAAGGGCGCGAAATCGTGCTGTAAGGAAACGCCCCTACGTCATATATAGAGCTTTGAAAAACTGTTGCAGATCGAGCTCAACCTCAAGCTTTGAAGCTCAATTTTGAGCTCTTTGAGCTTCTTTTCAAGGGCATATAGAACTGACTCTTCTCCTCTCCTAGGCGCCACCGGAACGCGATTGTCGTCCATGACCCGACGTCGCAACGCCTCGAGATCCGCGGCGTCGCCGAATGCCCGACATGCCACCGTCCACTCCGACCCGGATCGCCTGAACGGCCACATTTTGGTAACGATGGCCACCACAGCAACAACTCGTCAGACTACAGTCGACACGAAGGCTATGTAGACCCCAACTACTTCCGCATGCTGCGTGCCGGCCACCACGTCGGCCAGCTCCGTGCCTCACCAGTTCCCTCGTCGCCGCCGTCTGTTTCCGGAGGTCGATCACCTTCCGGGGCAGCTGGTGCTGCTTCCCGAGCAGGGCGCAGCAGCCCGCTCCGACGCCTCTTCCAACCTCTTGTCGGACGCGCAGAAGCCGACACTGATGCAGACAGTGTCTCTTCCGTCGACGGTGACGCGTTCGACCCGGACACCAACAGCGCTGCGGCTGCAGCGACACCGACCTCAGCTTCTCTACCTCACGACGTTCCCAACGATGCCGAGTTCGTGTCGAGTGCACCATACGTCCCTCCCGACGCAGCCCACCCGATCAACAAGCAGGCGTTCAGTCCCAACTACTTCCGGACCTTCTTCGTCGAGGAGCGCGAGCTAGGCCGTGGCGGAAAGGGCGTTGTGTTGCTTGTACGGCACGAAATCGACGGCTGCCAGCTGGGCTACTTTGCCTGCAAACGAGTACCCGTCGGCGACGACCACGCCTGGCTCGAAAAGGTGCTCGTTGAGGTCGAGCTGCTGGCCAAACTGTCACACCCAAACCTCGTGTCCTACCGCCACGTATGGCTCGAGAATGTGACACTCAACCGCTTCGGTCCCAGCGTGGCCTGTGCCTTCATCCTGCAGCAATACTGCAACGGCGGCGACCTGCACCGCTACATCATCGGTGACCAGCCCAAGGAAGCCACCAAGGAGGAGCTGAAGGCCCGCATGCGCCGCCTTTCCAAAGGCCAGGCCGAGCAGCCTCGGTATCTGTATGGTTCTTACCGCCACCTGGCCTTTGACGAGATTTACTCGCTCTTCAAGGACATCACATCCGGCCTTGCCTACCTGCATGCCGCCAACTATATCCACCGCGACCTCAAGCCCAGCAACTGCCTGTTGCACCGCGAGGGCCGCATCATTACTTGTTTGATCAGCGACTTTGGCGAGGTGCAGGCTGAGAATGTTGCACGTAAGTCGACCGGCACTACAGGCACGATATCTTACTGCGCTCCCGAAGTTCTGCGCCAAGACCCGGCCACTGGCCTCTATGGCAACTTCACTACCAAATCGGACGTTTTCTCGCTCGGCATGATTCTGTATTTTATGTGCTTCGGTCGCCTGCCGTATCGCAGCGCCAATGCCGTCAACGAAGAGCTTGAAGACGTGGCTGAGCTGCGAGCCGAGATCTCGGATTGGAAGGGCTTTCACTACGAGCGCCGCGAACGACCCGATCTCCCGACCAAACTGTACCAGCTGCTGATGAAGATGCTCTCTGTCAACCCTGCTGAGCGGCCCAGCGCCAATGAGGTATTGCTAGCCATGCGCACTGACTCAAATGGCCTCGACGGCGTCGGTCTCGGTATCCCGCGTAGCGGACCAGCATCATCGGCCAACATAGCACCGCCCGTGGGTATTAGTGGTCGCCGTATTCAGAATCTCGATTCGCCCCTTCCCTCTACGCCCGTTCCCGACCCATCCAAATCCATCAACCCACTCGACGGAGAGCCATCTTCCTCCCAACGTGTCGAGGATCTCGATGAGACCGCTATTGACGACTCAGACGACCTGCCCTCACCTTTCTTGCGATCATCCGTACGCAACGGCTTCGCAAGTGCGAACAACCACAAAACGTCGACGTCCCTCACCCTCACACGCAGCCGCGGAAGCCGCGGAAGCCACGGTAGTCACACTGGCCGGTCGCCCGAGCGAGATGGCCACCCGATGATTACTAGGAGTGCCGACCTAGGTCAACAAGTAGACGCATCTTCTTCTCAAACGCAAACAGCTGGACCGCTCTCGCCACGGAGGCGTCTCAATCGACAGCTTCAGCAGGGCGACGATGACGACACAGACTTGCACACCCACGACATCGACCGGGATACACCACAACCACATTCATCCACATCTCCCCTGTTGGGCCGGCACTCTGACACTGGCGCTGCCCTGCCTCCGTACCTCTTGATGCCGCCGCCCCAGTCGCCCTGGGTCGAGGCTCGTTTCCGCACCGCCTTCTTCCTTCAGCAACACGCCGCAACCACTGCTTTCGTGCTCCGTGCCACTCTGTTCTTCGTCAAAATCGCCAGCCTCACACGGCCCTGCTGGCCTTACATGGCCAACCTCGGTGTCAGCGCCTCTCTCCTCTTACTCGCCGCCTTTGACCTCGGTGTCCCCCGCCCGGACGACACCAGCAGCACCCGCACGTTCATCAGCTACCCGCACCACACGCGCGCCTCGCCGCGGTTCCGCTGGGACTGGCGTGTTAGTGTCTTGTTGTTTGTGCTGCACTTTGTTGTGCTGGGCCTAGCGTCGCGCAACGACGTGCTGTGCAGTGCTGTCGGGGGTGTTGGCAGTGGCCGTGGCCAAGAGACGTGGGAGACGGAGGACGTGAGATGGTGAACGATTACAGCTCTTGTGCAGTCTCCGTCCCGGCACCGAACACCTCTCTTCTCACTTGACGAACCTCGGCTCTAATAGTCAGCTCATTCTCTATTGCCGTGCACAAGTGTGCCCCGGTATGAAGGGACTGGCGATAAAGGCAGAGGGGGTAGACGGACAGAGGGCAGAGGGGAAGAGGTCAATACCTATAGAAGATAACTTATTGCAATGGCAGGTGGGGGTTCACGTTGAGGTTGTTTAATATGACACGAAGAAACAAACGACTAATGATGCATTTTCAAAAAGAAGTGGCTTCAGTACTATTTTTATTCGGTCACGGTTGCTCGCAGATACTAAAGCATGTTTTTTTCCCTTTCCATCTCTGTCTTGCACATTATATTGTATTATCGTCGGCGATTCTTGTGAAAATACCATTATTAATTCTCTATGCTTCTTATCTTCCTTACTCTAAGAGTTCAGTTCGTCTCATGATGCAATTATACAGTTGATATAGGCGCGGGGACAAGCGGCATGATAGTCGCTTCGGCCTGCTTGTGTATCAGATTGATAAACAAAACGAAAACAAACAAAGAGAAGATCCTAATAAGGAAAGAGGGGGGCACAAAATAATAAAGTGCCAGCCTATGATTCCAGATCCAGCCTTTAAGAAAGCGAAGATGAAATAAGGACGCAAAAAGACCGCACAGACGCAGACGTGTTGTTATATGTTCCGTTTCGAGAAAAAGCTTCCCCGTCCCGTCCCCCTCTCGTTCCTACCCCTCAAGCGTGCCGCGGTTCGTCGGCCGATTTTTTCAGTCATTTGTTTCTGTTCGTAATTTCTTTTCGCGCCCAGTGAATATGCTGGTCTATTTTCTGTTTTAGGTGATTCCTTGTTTCATTCCATCTTTAAGCCTCCTCTTACGTTGCGTAGATCGCTGACGATCTCTCACGGGCACCCAAAGGAGGATATACCGAGGTTTTGGAAAGGTGTCTCTTTGGAAACGGCTCGGCCGACTGCATCACCTGCATAGAGGGAATTTCGAAGTTGTGACAGAGAGTCCCAAGTTGTGGGTGCAGGTTGCATTCGGCCTCCCTTTTTGATGCAACGCCTTAACACACCGTTGTTTGTTTTCTTGCCCATTTTTTTCAGTTACTCACGTTGGTAACCTTAGGTCTTTCTTACTATTCGGGATTTGCTTCAAGAACCTTGAGTCCTAGATATGGAAAAGACACATGACTGAAGAAAACAATAGAAAGAGGCAGTTCTACCCCTCTTGTTTACGTTTATAGCTCTGTAGGTATACAAACGGCAGACCTCGTGCTCGATCCGTCTCTTATTTTCTTCCATACCTTTGTTATCGCATGAACTATTTTATTCTTCGGGTGAAAACAAAATAAACGGCTCTATAATGGAACCTCAATACCAATGTAACGGCGTACAAAATCTCTTAACACAACGACGTAATTACTAAAGGCTATCTGCGCACTGGTCATGAGTTTGTCAGCTATGGCCAAACGCTTATGCTTGCCAAGAAGTCCAGAATTGTCATAGAATTTGAGGTTTGAGACGGAATGAAAACGAGCCGAGATTCTTCACATAACAGGACCCGATATCAAACCCCACGAGTTTCTAAATCGATATGGAGACAGAGGTCTATATTGGTCGTCCAAGGTAACTAGACAAGAAAGGCTATCCACACAGAGCTGTGCATAGACTATCTTGTGAAGAGTATATGAAGGCGGTGAAGATGAATAATACTAGCCTTTTCAGATATGTGCTCCATGAAGACGAGGGGGGGATGGAAAAGAGGAGAAGGACCTGGTTTATGTCATTATTGAATTTTTGCTATTGAGTATGTCTAACTTAGATATGTGCCAATGGTTTATCATGCAGCCATGATGCATTTCCAGCTCGGTATGGTGAGGGGAGGAAAAGATAAAGACGATATGAACAAAACTGGCCATGATGGGAACATGACGGCATAAGACTTCTCAAAACGGTAACTAGGATATAATGAGCTATCGTCGTCGAAAATTAATATTGCTTCTAAGCTGAATGACTGGCCATTCTTTTCACCGATACTTAGTGTCATATCACGCTCTCTAGGACTCCCTGGAGTTTTTTTCGAGTTTGATTTCTGCCAAGTCGGCCACTATCACATATAATAGGATTCGCTAGAGTGCCTCATTTATTGCATATTGATGGGTAGTGTCAAGCAGATATGCCATATTCAAGTTTACTGTAATGATTGCCTTGTAATAGTATCTACGCGCCCGGCTTTTCCCTTGTCTGCCCGTTTTTTCTGGTCACATTGCCTCTGCTTTCAAATATCCAGGGCACAGACAGAGGGTGCATAGCACGCTTTCACCAGACATTCGTCTTAAGACAATATACCAGTGTGGGCAGTAGCTCTCTCGCCATGATGTCCTACACTTGTGCCGGTGTCTTCACGGTATTGTGTCCTGTCCACGCCTTTTTCTGGAGGGATCATATCACTGTAAAAGCTTTAGTGTGTCAAAAACGAATGGGAGTCTCCGTGTTCTTTAACAAGCTTAGAAGCATCTCTGGATACAAATATGCAGCTCATCCTCCAGGATGGCATAAAACATTTGGTGTGTGAAGAGCTCATCGAAAATCCTACAAAATCTACACAAGGAACCAAAGAGAATAATTTTACTTTTCATTCTAAATTTAAAAACATCAGAAACAAGCCTTTTCACACCCATCACAATGTGCACCCGCAAGATCTTCATCCACCACCGGTGCGGCCATCCCATCACTGAGCTCCTCGAAGTCTGTGACAATGTCGAGTGCAAGTCAGTCTACGACCTACCTGTCATCACCAACAAATACACTTGTATCACACCTTCGTGCATGTTCTATGGCCACTTTTGAAACAACATCAGCCTGCAACGTTTAACACATTTTTATCATACATTTTCGTTTACATCATCGAAGTTTGAGCGGCAGCGTGCTATCACGAAGAACATGAAATGACGGCCTAGAAAGATATCGCAACGAAAATCATGTCCTGTTATTATACTAATGGCTCGACACATATACACATACATTTGCTGAGGAGTTCTGGGAGACTGGCTGGATAGCGTGACCGAATATTTGCTTAGAAAACCTGTATAAAAATAGTGTGCGCATTGGGCAGACGGTTCTGGACGGAGGATGTGGCATTCTACATCTTGCTTCCTGTATTCACTTGATTTCAACCCCTGCCATTATTCTAGTATATTTAATTTCTTGCATAATTCAACATTTGACGCGCCCCGATTATGATTGAAAATACGGGAAATCACCTGTCCTTATTTTTTTTATTGTACGAATATTCAGAAAGGGTGTGCTGCTTAGTTGTGGTGGGAGTGCCGTTATGGCAGTCTCTTGACAAAATGTGACAGCTAATTTGCAAGATATGGCATAGCTATCAATTTAACAATGTATGGCTTCTCTATACTCAGATCAAGACGGCTGATTCTCCCCGGCCGGTTGTTGACCACTCGGGAGATCTCCTATTAGGGACTAGGGGCTACGAATCACTTTGAAAGGGAATAGACACCCGCTCAGAAGACAAGGTACAAGCCGGGCACAGAGAACACTTTGAAGGCTTGATCAAGAAGACGCTCGACTATTGCAGAGTACTCTATAGTACATTGGCTAATAAAACATGAGCAACAAGAAATTTGACAAAGGAAAGGCGTAAGGCTGGCAAAGTAAACAAAGAAAGCAAAGCAAGAAGTAATCATCGATTCGTAGTAAAGCAGTCATCCCTCCCATTTCTACGCCAAATCTCGGTCATGCAGCATCTGCCACTTGTCGTGGGCGGCGTTGATGTGCGTCCTCAGGTCCTCGGCCGTTTCGTACGTCTGGGCCACACCGCTCGACGTGCATAAAACACAGCCGTAGCCCCCATCAGCACCTTCGCAGTGGCTCTTGGCCAGGAAACGGCGTGACATACCAAATCCTTCTTTCAACTGGTGCGGGCCGCCACGACCTTTCATTTGTTTTGGATCACCACCGACCTCCCAGCGGAAACCACAACGGCACTTGTGAGCAGCAGACGGCAATGGACGCCGCACATCAACCTGCAGGGCCATAGCCTCAGGGCAAAAAATGTGGAAAACGCTATTCTTGGGGCGGACAAGAGATGTGCCGCCACTGCTGTTGACACTGTTGCCGGTCTTAGCACTGCCACCGGTTGGGCCGTGGCCTTCAAAGCCAAATCCGCAGTTGTATGCGGACTCGAGATCGGTCGCAATGGGCCGTTGTGGTGGTGGTCTCTTGTGCAGATGTGTTGCATTGTGAGGATGAACAATGGCGTCCAGAGAAAAGACTTTGGCAGCGGCTGCCTTGAACATTTCTGGTAAGGGAGGCACAGGTGGTTGAGCCGGTAGGAGGACAAGCTCCTTGGGTGTCAGGGGAGGTGATGGAGGTTCGGATTGAAAGACTAGAGGACCCGATAGAACAGACCAGGCAGTAGTGCGGTTATCGTCTTCGAGGTAGGTCAGCCATCGGGCGGAAGGTGCGACTGGCGGTGGTGGGGCGACGGGGATGGGAGCGGGTATTGGAGCGCGAGCCGGTACCGGCGACCGTGATCGATGTGGGGCACCTTCCGGAGGGATTAGTGACGGAGAGAGTTTGTTGGCGTTGATGTTGTTGTAGTTGTAGCTCATCCGCCCCCCTCTTGACTCCCTTCTCTCGTCTCGCGAGTCTCGCGATTCTCGCCTCAAAAACTCCTGCCTTGAGGACGAACGCCATTTTGGTGTAGGCAGTTCCCGTGGCACATCGCGCCGGTCCATATCGGCAGCCATACGTCGATATTGGTCAACAAGGGCTTGGATGGCGGCCACGCGTACCGTCTCAGAAGCTTGCAGGATAACATTGACGTCGAGCGGTCCGTTGTCAGCTTTTTGTAGGAGTGCTACCTGATCGTGAATGAGATCGCGTTGTGCTGCAAGAGCTCGTCGGCCAGCATTATCGCCTCGAGTGAATGTGCCGCCGAGAATGGCTGCTCCGAGACTGAAGGTCTCTTTTGTTCGGGAGCCAAGGTTGAGTGAGGTTGTGAGCGCGCAGTTCGTTTGCAGGGTCTTGGTTTTTAGCGTGGTTGTGGCGTGTCCTGGCCGTCGGTAGTGATTTGAGCGCTCGCGGCGAGATTTCCAGAGGCCATAGAGTTGTGATGCCTGCTCAAAGGAGGTGGTTATATCGTCGACCAGGATGCCGACAGTCTCGCTGTTTCTGTTCCGGTAGGCCATGTTGTATTGTAGTGTATGTCAAATAAGTCTCCGTTCCAGTTTCTCCTTCCACCTGAGAGCCGAAAGCGTCAAGACTGGTTCTTGTTCGTCACATTGAAAGTGGCATTCCTGAAGATGTCAACTTTGTAGGAATGAGTTGAAGAAAGAAAGGGTTTGAGAGAAGACCTCGAAGTCCACGGCGAGAGAAAGAAGAGAGACAAACTGCCTTAATGCAAGGGGCACACCAGCGGCAGCTCGGAGCACGCCGTAGAACACAGCACGATCGATGGCTGCAGGCTATTTCAAGGAGGAAGAGCTCCTTCCTCGATGTAGAGCATTCCAATTTTAAGTTTAGTGAAAACTAGGGGAAAGCACACGAAAACAGAAAGGCTAAATCGATACCGAGTTTAGGTAACGAAAGGCAATATGGAAAAGGAGGGTTGCCAGAATTACGGAGGCTGTTGTGCGTCGATCCGGGGATCTATTTTTGTTTCCTGAAGAGAAAGGGGGGAAGGGAAGTTGGATGGACACGGACAGTGAGGAACGAGAAGACGCGGCCGTTCTCTAAACCTCGAACACTGGTTCAATATGCGCGTCTGGTTCTGTTCCTTCTGAATCCTCCTTCTGGTCAGATTTGCTGCATATCCTGCACCTCCGCGTCTCTTATCTTTCCCTCTATCTCGAGTTTCCATGACATGCTTCTTGACCATTTCCGTTTTGGGACTGACATAAGACAGCAAAACAGAAAAAAGGGTGTAAACGGCCACGGCCAACGGGCGTCCCGACGAGCCAACGGTGGGACCTTGTTTGGCTAGCTCCAGGCCGTGCCCTGCATGTAAGCGGGGGCGCTTCTTCTAATAAATAATGAGGACAAAATAAAAGGGACAGAAAGACAAAAGAAGTGAAGAGTTGACGTCCAGAATATTCTTGTCTTGGTCTGTGATGCCCATCCAGTGCGTGAGAGACGGTGATCAATATAAAGGATGTCAAATACGGCAGGAGGTAGATGTCGAGGCTGAAAGGTCAGACGAAACGAAACAATAGGACTCCAGCGAGGCAGAAAGGCCCGAATATGAGAAAGCAAAAGAAGAAAAGAAAGTTGCAAGAAAAAGAAAAGAAAACGACCAGGCCATAGATAGGGCGAGCCGCAAGACGATCCATGCGGGCTACACATACAGTATCGACAAAACCCCTGCATTTGTTCTCGCAGGCGCCAGCGTCGCACGTCGTATTTTAGCCCGCTGTCATTGAATTCAGCCCTTTTTGATAGTATGAGAATATTGATAGTTGATATCAGACGCGACGAGTTGTATTGATTTTCCCTCGTGGGGGCGCATTCGGTACGTTTTTTCAACGGTCGCCAGGATGAATGAGCTGAGCTTGCGTGAGATGGTGGTCAGCAGATTTTATGCTTGAAAGAAGGTACCTATCTTTGTGCAGCATCACATTTTGTGCTGGACCATTTATGTGCTTGATGACGCCTTCCCAAAGCGTGGAGTAATGCAACGGGAGCGAGCCGCTAGCGCGGTTTATGCATTATGTGCAAATACGAAGTCTGGGGCGCGCCTGCCATAAACGCAGACAAGACACATCCACTCCGCGGGCCATCCCGTTTAATGCCGTCACACTTACAGACTTTCTATGAACGACATACCATCGCATATTTTACGACGCACATCACGCTGCAATGGTCGGCCCCATCAAGACGCGCCTGGCGTGTGACCGGTGCCACGGCCAGAAGCTGCGGTGTCCGAAACAGTCCGGCAGCCGTGTCTGTACGAGATGCGAGCGGGCCGGCGTCGCCTGCATTTTCAGCCCTATTGGGAAGACTAGCGGTGCTTTTCAAAACGGAAGCAGCAATGGGATGAGCCCAATTGATACGGGCTTTCCAGCGGCGGAGCTGTTTGGCGGTACATCAGACGGCGTGAACTTGAACAACGACGACTGGTCTAGACCGTGCGCAAGCGGCAATGCTGGTAGCAACGGAAGCAATGGAACGCCCGGTCTCAATTTTGACGAATTGATACAGATGGCATCTATCGATGCTCCCATATTTACGAGCGATACAGCAAATCTCTTTGCAGGGATGTCTCCCGAGATGACGTCCGGCATGACTCCGGAGACAACGGCACCAACTGCCGTCAACTCGGCAAACTTGGCTAGTTCGACCGCCACTCCCAAGGACACGACAAATACCGCGACCAGCACAACTCTCACCCACCGTCTTGCCAAACTCGTGGTCGACACCGACTTGCTTTATGAGGCACTGCCAAACGAGTCGACGATGCATGTTCCGCTGGAGGCAGGCAGTAGCGATGGCTGTGAAAGAAACGGCGAAAGTGACGGCGCAACCCCCGATGGTGACGCACAGGTGCCTTTTCTCGCCTTCTTGGACCGCCCCCACTATTCGCAAGACAAGTTTGCCAAGAAGGAATTCCTCGAGCGCGTGTTTGATATTACGCAGCGCCTGTCTACGGCTTATGCTGATGCTGATGCCGCGCCCAAGAAGACCAAGAATGCGGCCAACGGAACCAGAAACGGACGAGAGGCCGAGGAGGCTTGCGATGCCGACAACTGTTTACATACGGTCGACCTTCCCGGTAACCTGTCCTCACTGGAGGCAGCTTTTCTTGAGAGCGGCGTCTCCGCCAAGAAGCCCCGCTCCACTGGCAACGACATCGACCTCACTGTCGTCTCCCTCCTCGTGGCTGCCCACACCCGCCTACTGGATGTCCTCGTGCGCATCGTGCACGGAATCTTTGCCTGCTACCGGCTGCGCGTGGCCACGTCAACACTCGACGACGCCGAGATGCAGCTGCCGGACCTGATGATTGGCGGGTCATTCGTACCGCCCAAAGGGTCGGCGGCGCTGGTGCACGCTTTTCTGTTACGACATCTCCTGGACAGTCTGCAGACGGGCGTCGAGCTGTATTGGGCCAAGCTCAAAGAGGTAGATGACAGCGAGAGCAGCGAAAAGAGCCTCGCCAACCGGGAACGACATATTGCGGCCCTCCAATTTGGCGTGCTCAAAGAACGTCACGACGCGACGCTGCATCACCTGGTGGCCGTCGGCACGGACCTGGCATCGACGGGGCTGATAAAGTGAGGGGCAAGAATACACGACTGTTTTAGGACCTGTTTTCACCCCCCTCTCTTTATCCCGGATTCGCGAAAATCCGATGCTCTGTGTACATGCTATTCAGCCGGTAGCCCAGTACCTGGTAAACACCAGGCTTGGTGGACACAAAAATCAGGCACGGGATACATTATCTTCATGGACAGTATGAATGTCCGTCGACATGAATCTGCTCGTTTTGGAAACGACGATGCACGCGGCCAAAAACAGATGTTAAAGTGAGGACATATGACACTCAGCATGACACTCAACACTCTCGGTTAAATCGAGCTTGCCACGACACGGATCTCGTCTACGATTGCCAGCATGCATATCATTTATTTTTCTACTGCGGAAAAGGAGGGGAAAAGAAGGTTTAAACGAAGTAGTCTAGATTTCATATCAAAAAGTGGCCATGACGACAGAAGCAGTAACCTCCACCGCTCCTGAGCCGTTCCACCTCCTCCCTGGGTCTCTGAATCTGTTCATAAATAGATCGCAATCCTACATCATCGTCTTGCCAGATCGTCTCAACAATTAAACGCAGGTTGACTTGTCATCACGATGCTTTTGTCAACGGTCATCACACCTCTCCTTCTCACCGCTTGGACGGTCTCGGCCGACTGTGGCTGGCAGCTGGCGCCCAACGACTGCATCTGCATGAACAGCACCAATGGCGCACTATTGGCCGACGAGACGTCGGTATGCTGTCGCGACATGGGGCAGAAGGTGGGGTCCAAGAAGGTGAGCACTTCTTACAAAAATATCCCTTACCCTTCTCTTTCTAACATCATCCAGATCTGCAGCGTCGACGACGAAGATAAACGACAGACATTCAAGGACTGCTGCAAGTGGCTCAAGGAGACGAGCCTGATCGGCCACTGTCGATAGACACACACCTAGGACAGATATACAGATATACCATCAATAATACGGCCGTCTCTATTTACATTACATATATACGTCGTGTTCATTACATACATCTTTTCGTAAACTTTTCTCCAACCTCCTTTTAGCCACTTCTGTCTCCTAGTTCTGGCCAACGGCAGCCCGCTTAGCATATCCGGCCTTGCGGCCCATGCCACTGCTCAGACCGCGGCGGCGCATCTCGTCGCCCGAGCGGCCGTGTGGCTTATAGCCCGTGCCGTTGGTGGTGCTGCCGGGACCGAAATCGGGCTTGCCGCCCAGACTGCCAAAGATGTCGCCAATGTAGTTGGCGGGCTTAACACCCTTGCGGAAAGTAGTGTGCCAGCCGTCGAGAATGCCCTTGACGATCTCGACACCGGCCAGGTAAATGTTGTCAATGGCAATCTCGAAGCCGTTCTGGTCGGCAATGCGCAAGTTGTCAAAGGCGGTCTCGTTGGGTGGCGGGCGGTCAAAGTCGGAGCCGGTGCGCATGAGCATGGCGCGGCTAAAGTCGACGAGGCCTTCGATCGCAAGACGCACGAGCACCTCGAGCACGGCGCTGTCCTCCTGGGCGGTCATGCAGTACTCGCCGGTGCCGTTGGTCCAGACCTTGGTGACGTCCTCAAAGGCGTTGCCGAGAATGGTGCCCGAGAAGTAGACGTCGCTAGTCACGGTGTCGCACTTGACGACCGAGGGTGGCTGCGAGGCGGGCGCGTACAGGCTGGCGGGCTGCACAGCCTTGTAGAGCTGGCCGTAGGCCGAGGCGGTCGGGTCGGTGCTCAGGTTGGCCTTGCTG
This sequence comes from Ophiostoma sp. CBS 140.51, assembly GCA_029298735.1. NCBI lineage: Eukaryota > Fungi > Ascomycota > Sordariomycetes > Ophiostomatales > Ophiostomataceae > Ophiostoma > Ophiostoma sp. CBS 140.51. Next base: position 121,034 of record JANSLP010000047.1, read on the forward strand.
GCGAAACCAACGGCGAGGTCGCGCAGGGTCTCGCTAATCTCCAGGACCTCGGTACCGTAGGCGTTGCCCGGGTAGACGTTGGGCGCGTCGGTGCCATAGCCAAAGTAGCCCGTGGACCAGTTGGAGGGCATCTCGCGGGCGTCAAACTCGTACTGCAGGGCGACCTGGACGGTGTACTTGGCGAGAGCGACACTGCCGAGGGTGCCGTACTTGGGGTTGATACCAGCAATACCGGCGATCAAGAAGTAGGTCTTGGTCAGGTCGAACTTGCCCGAGAGAGCAGCGGCCATGACACTGGAGGCTGCGTTGATCTCGGACTCGCCCGTCGTCATCTGACAGACGCTGCCGTCAGCCACACAGTGCACGTGCGGGAAGAGCATGGACAGGCCGGGGGCGGTGACGTTGACGTCCAGCAGGTCGCCGAGGCCGCTGCTGGGCAGCTTTTCGTACCAAATGTCGGCTTCGGGGGAGAACTAATCACAGCGGTGTTAGGACGAGAGTAAAAAGTGCTTCGCGACATAAGATGGACACTCACCAGACTGATGATCAACACCTTGGGCGCAATCTTGCCATGTTTCCATGGGCTGCTGTGCTCCTGGTGAGGAACGGCATATGCAGTCTGGGCAACCGCCAGAGCGGCTGCTGCTGTTGAGAAGAAGCGCATTGTAAGAGAAGAAAAAGAGTTGATCTGAGAAGAAGAAGACGGGGACGAAAAAGCTCAACGGTCCAATTTAACCAGAGTTGACAGCAGGTCCTTGACTTGACAGCTCCAAACTTAAGCTCAATGGATGCAGCATGGTGACAGGATGGGACGATGGGATGGGGGCATGCAAGATATAAATAAAAAGAAGTAGCTCTGGGTACTGATAGTAAGACAAGAGTAATTGAGAACGACAATATGCAGGCAGCACACGACCCCGGAAGGAAGAAAGAAGAAAAACGCGGATGGAATCCTGCACAAAAGTCCAACAGTTTGGAAGCTTCGATCCCAAAGAGAGCAATGATAAGCAGGAACACGCGGAAGGATGACAAGGAAGAAAGAACAAAAAGAAGAAAAAAAATGGCAATGATAGGCAAAGACGGGGGGGGGTTGATGGTAGGGGGATACCACGGTTGTTTGTCAATGTTAACAAGCTCTCACCAGAAAGCCTTGGCATTATGGGTATTCTGGCGACTTTCGTCCTGTTTTTCGGCTGGTTTTCTGACTTGTTCTGACCATCTTGGTGTATTTCTTGCCTCTTTTTGGTTGTTATCCGTTATCCAGTTTGCCTGCCCGCTACCTATCCGCCCGCCATCCTATTAGGGCTGCAGCCGGGTTACCAAAGAGACCAGAGAGACGGCGAGCGCCGTGATCGCCGAGAAGGGAAAGAGATCGGCTTGTTGGGTTGTTTGGCCGTTGGTGCAGTGCCAGCCGCGGTGGATTTGGCGAGATGAGAATGACAAGGGCAGCAAGGGCAGCAAAGGCAATAAAAACGCATAAAGATACGATAAACATGGAGAGAGCAAGTTATCGAGAACTGGCGGAGAAAAAGACCTGACCCGACCTCGGCGAGCTGTGCTTCATTCACTGCAGCCTACCACACCACAAAAGAACTTTGTCGAGTCTAATTCGAGACTACATCTTCTCCGCCCACTCTCACCCGCTATCAGATGCCTTTCTCTTTCTTCAGACATCCTCACCAGCCTCCTTAGGCAACAAAATCAACAACTAAAAGACCCCAAAGACCCCAAAGACTCCACAAACTCACACCGATCACGGCCATCGTGGTGTACTTTCCCCATAGGCCATCGTCTACCATCGTTCTTGTCCTAGCCGTATCAACGTAGCATCCTGTGTGGCTTCGGCTGTCTTTACGGAGTACGCTGTTTTGTCAACTTTTGTCTTTATCCTCTTCCTCTTCTCCCTCTTCCCCCTTCCCTCTTCCCTCTTTCTCTGCTTTCCTATTTCGCCTCATCCATCTTCCCTCTCCCTCGATCTTTCTTCCTTCTTGGCCATTCTTTCTTGGCCTTCCATACGGTCACAGCGCCACTTCCGTGACCTTAGCCTTGAGCTTATTTCTTGCCAGCTTTGCGCCTGGCCCTGTCCAAAAGGATGCAAGAAGCGCAAAAAGGCGCCACCAAGACCAACTGAAGAAGGAAAGTAATCACTAGACAAGACCTGTGCCCAGGCTTTTATTCTTATTCTCCGGCAGTTCTTGTCATCTTGAATGCTTGTTTCTTTCGATCTCAGCAGCTGAGTAGCTTCACCTCGTAAAAGCTCAAGGCGAAAAGGAACGAAACAAAAGAGAAGGAAACAGACGGAATATGGATTCCTTCAGCCGGGACTTTGTCTCCTTATTTCACTCGGAGCCTCCACCATTTTACCTCTTACCGGCTACCAAACCGGCAGGAGAGAGAACCTAAAATCAAGACCACTTTTTTTCTCGATAAACAAAAGGCAGAAAAAGAGCTCGACCACCGAAGGAGAAATTGTTATCGCAAGACCTAAAAAAGGTGGGGGAGGCGGGCCGGGGTTCACCATTTGCGCCTTCCTTCTGCGCTTTTTTGTTCTTGGCCCAGAAGCTTGTGTATCGCGATCGGGCGGGCCCAGCCAATCAGAGTACACCGTGCCGTTCCAATCGCCCAGCTGCCACGATAGGAAGGTGCGGGTCGGCTGCCGCAACTGCAGCGCTCGACCACGCCCTGCAATGTCTCAACTTTTGGCTTTTCTGTTGAAAGAGCCTTGTCCATTGATAGGGCAATTGACGACGAGACTGACAAGCGACAAGCCATGGAGGCCATCAATGGAAAAACAACCGACGTCGCCATCCATCAAGCGTCGGGCGTTCCTTACGAGGCCACCCGCTTCGACCTTCTTTTCCTGACATCCACTTTTTTTTCTTTCTCTTTTCTTCTGGGCACCCCGGTTTCTCCATATTCGTGGTCCGGTCATTGTGGACCGGCTTTGTGTTGTTGCCGCCCTTGCTGTCGCCGTCGACCGTCGTATGTCGTATTGGCTGATATTGACTGATAACTGACTCGCACTCATTCCCCGCCTTTTCCAAATTCCTCTCGAGCTACCAGTTCCCAGCTTCCTCATCCAACTTACGTAACCCATGGATGCACATGGACTTACATGTAGACCCGAGCATGCACACTCCCGCTTTTCATCTCTGCATCTTTCCGTGTAGAAGAGAGCTCGTGCATTGTCGTGTGCGTCTTTATCTTTGACAATTTATTGTTATGTAATAAGAAGAGCGGACGACATGGAAATAAAGCTTCAGCACAAAAAAGCAAAGGGCTGCACCAACCATAAAGACCTACTTCTGCTTTGTCCAGAGAACTCATTATGCATCATCCGCTCATCACACACGAGCCCCATCACTGAAGGCAAGGAGCGAGTATTGCGATTTACATAAGAGGACATCATTGCTCATCATCCAAGATGCATTTCAGCTGCAGAATCTTATTTTGACCTTTTTGGGACATTTGTGCCGCCGTGATGTAATATCCCATACGATGTACTAGGTGTACCATGTTTCGAGTGAGATCCTGGAGATCCCGGAGATCTTGAGAACCGTGAGCTCGTGGGAAGCTGTGGTACAAGTATCTGGGGAGTTTCTACAAGTAACGACATTATCGTGCTTTGCAGTACACGTATCCAAATAAGCGGTGCTGTCAAGCTGTGTCACGTAGTACGTCGTGGGTAAAAGCGTTTGGGTCTCTCTTTCTTTGAAAAAAAGTGAGCTTCCATTTTTAGTAAAGTAATTCGCCCAACAAAAAGTCAATGAATTTTTTTTATAAAAAAAAATAAAAAAGTAAAAAAATAAATTCGACACCAGAAGCATTGATTTGCCGAAAGAGACAGTTACCCAAGAAACGCTGTACTACCAAGTCTTTGCCGTAGCAGCACAAAGCGCAAAAAATCGATCACGGTGAGGTTTTTGCCATCACGATGTTTCCCCTAACCATCGTCGTAAATGATAAAAAACCAACAAAAAAATCAACACTTTACAATTTGCCCAGACGCGGGATCGAACCGCGGACCTCCTGCTTACTAGGCAGGCGCAGCTAACACTGTGCTACCCGGGCAGGTAGTTTTTGAATCGTCTCTTTGGTGGATGAGATTGTGGATCACGAGATGGATACGAGCAACATATTGGTGAGTTTCGTGTGTTCCTACAAAGTATACAAAATGGAGAAATGTAGGGATGGTACACAAGGGATCATTGGTAAAAGAAAAGGCTATTCTATCATGGTTGATCAATGAAAAATCAATGAAAAATCGTGGGTTATTGTCCGGCAGTAAACAAAAACGAAGGTGCAATGTGATTTGTAACAAAAGCTGTAGATTCATAAGACTTGACAAAATCTGATCTGAATATAGCAAAAGAAAATCAATCCGAAAGCGCAGAACAAGAAACTCGTTTCAAGAGACGTAATCCAATTTGAATAGATAAGAAAAAAGAGGCAAAGAAATACGACGTAGATAAATTGAACATAAATAGTCAAGCCCGCTTCTGTCCCATAACGTTCCGAGTTCAAGAGGTTGAAAGAAGAACACATAAAGTAAAACTTGCAAGTTCGCCACAAAAAAAAACAGACCCCATTTCCAAATAGAAAAGATAGCACGCCGCGTTTCGTTACATTAGAAGAATAAAAGGCAAAACATTTTTTGAGACGACGCCGAAAACTGCCATCCGGGCAGTAGAAAAAGCAAACACAGACAAAAAAGAAAGAGAGCGCACAAAAAGAAAAGAAGATACCGCATCCGCCTAGAAGCTGAAAAAGTCCAGGTCGTGGTTGCGGTCGTCGTCGTGGCCGGCAATCGACCCGGCGGCCACTGCGTTGCCACCGTTTGCACCACCGTTGTTGCCGTTACCACCAGCACCATTGTTGTTGTTGTTGTTGTTGCTGTTGCCGCTGGCGTCGCCCACAGTCTTTTCGACTGTCTGCACGACGAGGCCACTCAGACTGACCGGGCTAAGCGCATCAAGGGGACCATCGGCCTCCATCCAGTCGAGGCTGTTTTTGACACCGTTCTCGTCTTCGCCGCCGTGGCCGCTGCCGCCGCCATTGTTGCTGCGGACGTCCATGTGCGGGCGCAAACTGTCAAAACTGGCGCGGGTCTTGATGCCCGAGACAGACACCGAGTCCGAGGCACCACCCGTGGCAGGCGAGGGACCGTTGTTGTTGTTGTTGGGCGTAGTCGCACTGGTGGTGTTGTTGTTTGAAGAAGAGGTGTTGTTGTTGTTGTTGTTGTTGTTACCAGCCCGTACGCTGGCAGCCGAGGCGGCCGCCTTGCGCTCAGCCTCGAGAGCTGCACCAATACCAGCGGCATTGCCACCGCGCACCGACGACGCCGAGGGCGAGTTCGTCGCGTTCACGCCAGCAACGGCTGCAGCGGCCACAGCGGACGGACCAACCATCCAGTCGGCCATGGGCATGTCAAAAGTGCCGTGGCTCTGGCTGTGGTGACGATGGTGCATGTGATTGTGCTGGTTGTGGTGGTTATGTCCATTCAGGGCCCAACCGTCCGAGGCACCAGGCTGCACGAGCACGTAGTCGTCGAGACCGCTGCCGCGCAGCAGACCGGTAGTGTCGTTGCGGTCATCCCCGTCGAGGTCAATGGCCGAGCCGTTGAGGAAGTCCAGGCTGAACGTGCCGCCATGGTCCGACGCAGCACCACTGCCACCGGACGTACCGGCCGCAAAAAAGTTGTTCAACATTTGGTTCTGAGCCGCGTGCATGTGTTGCTGGTTGTGCATGCCATGGGGGTTGTGGTGGTGGCTGTTGCTGGGATGGTGGATGGCTGCAGATGCGGCTGCGGCTGCAGCTGCCGCAGAGGCCGCAGCGGCCGAAGCAGCCGACGTTGAAGGTGTCGCGGGGAGACCACCACCACCGTTCATAAGCGCGGCTGTGGGAATACCACCGGGGGCACCATTTGGACCGGGAGGAGTGTGTTGCGCAAAGAAGGGCGGTGGAGGCCGCGTAAACTCGGACGCACGTCTCGAGGGTGCGGGCCGGCGCTTCTTGAAGGACTGCAGCGCATCGGCGTCAGGGTTCTCGCGACGCGCGGGAAGAACGCTGTACACATCAATGCCGTTGGTACCACTGGGGGCACCGCTGGCTGTCGGTGTCGGCGTGCTGCCGGGACCACCATTGGCACTTCCAGGACCACCGCCGCCTACGCTGCCAGGACCGTACCACCCACTGCCACCAGCAGCACCACCCATATCGCTGCCATATGCCGTCGACGAGGAAACACTGCCGGGTCGGCCGTTGTTGTTATTGTTGTTGTTGCCAGCAGACGTCGCAACCGCCATGGCCGCCGCGTAGTCGGGTCCGTAGACATCGCTGCGCAGCTGCTCGAGAACTGCTTTCAACAAATCGTCCATGCGTGATGCTGGCTGGTACGTGTGGCTCATATCAGTCAGCGCATACGACAAGATCTCGAGGTAGCCCAGGTATGAGCGGCGGTCAGCATCGTTGCTCTGCTGGTAGGCCAGCGCGGCAATCAGCGCAATAGCAGCAGTGCCGGCGTGCTGGATGCCTGTGACACAGATGCGGCGGCCGTCGAACCGCTGGCGGTGCTGCCAGAAGATGCGCGCGACACGGATGGCCTGCTGTGTGCAGATGCTGCGCGACAGCGTAGTGCGACTGTCGTCGACGATGCACTGTGGGTCGCCGAGACCGAGCACCGAGTGGCTGGCCGCCATGGCGTGCGAGCCCTGGCCGGCAATGCCGTTGTACATGTGCTGCTGCTGTGCCACAGTCATGCCGCCGGCGTGGCTTCCCGTGGCATTGCTGCTAAACGAGTCGCGACGGTTGGCTGCCGCGTTGCCGCCACCACCCGACGGCGACGACGGGCTCGGGTGCGAGTTTGTGCTCGAGCCGTCCGACGGTAGGATTGAGCCGTACTTGGCCCACGGGCGGTGCAGCAGGATCATGGAGACATGGTACTGCTGGTGCAACAGGAAGAAGCTCATGGGTGCTGCCTTGATGTTGGCTGGCTTCCAGGTCAGGTGGTCGGGCAGGCGACGGTACCAGTTCTGCAGCTGGCGGTCGAGGCTGATGACGTGCAGGTACGCATTCTCCTCGGACTCGTTGAGTGCAAAGACGTTGTCACCGCCACCAGCCGGCAGTGTACCGCTGCCGCTCATGTTGCCACCAGCACCTGCACCGCCCGCAAACGGCATAATTGTCGCAAAGCTGCTGGCGGAAGCACTGTTACGCACACCAGCTCCGTATCCAGCAGCGCCGCCAAAGGCATTGGCACCATTATTGGCGCCGTTGTTGTTGTTGCTGCTGCCACTCAGGTTGTGCATGTCGCGGGTCTCGACAATCTTGCCGGCCAGCTCCATCAGCTCAAAGAGGTACTCGTAAATCTCCTCGTTGCTCATCTTAGCGGGGCGGCTGCTGCGGTTTCCACCGGCGCCGCCAGCACTGGCATCCTCGCCAGGGAATGACACCATCATGGAGAACCGTTTTGTCAGCAGGTCCATGCCAATGTCCTGGCTCTTGATGCTGGTGGGCCTGCCCAAGAACAGCGCCCAGTACTTGTCAATGACAATGGCAGCCTTCATGACCATGTGGCGGATATTCACCTCCTTCTCGTCCATGTCTGTGCTGCGGTAGTCGAGGTGTAGACCGATATCAAACGCCAGGCGGTTGGCCATGCCCGAGTACATCCAGCCCGTGTTATCGCGGCCGACACCGCACTCGAGGTCACCAAGCAGTAGCAGCGCCTGAACACTGGGAATGCCGCCGGGCCGCTCCAGCTCAATGTCGAGCATGTACTTGGCCTCGCGCTGCAGTGTGCTCTCGCGGTTGCCGAGGCTGATCTTCTTGATATCCTCGCGGCTGCGGTCGGCGAAGCGGTAGCCTGTGGCCAGGATGGTGATGTGCAAGAAGGACGTGTAGAACTTGGGGTTCTGCGCTTCACGGCAGGCCTCGAATGCCTCGCGGTCGATGACGTAGATGATGGAATTGTAGTACTCCCAGAAGCAGTTCATGAGGTAGTCGTGTGTGGCCGATGTCAAGGACCTAATAATGCGCTCAGACCGGCGCACCTGCTCGGGCGGCTCACGCGAGTCGACCGAGTCGGCTGCCTCGGCGTACACGTGGCTGTTGGCTGTTGGGCCAAAGAAGCGAAGACGGCCAGACAGCTGGTCAAACGACAGGTTGCCCTTGGTCGACAGGAGGCGCTGCACAATATCTTCCTTCTTGGGGTCGAGGTTGCGAAACGGTGATGTCTCCTTGAATCCGCCGCCGGGCAGCATGGTAGAGGGATGGTGTGCGGTATGTGAGGAAGAGTGGGAGGAGGCGAGTTGTGATGGTGTTTGCTGGGCGTGAGGGTTGTGGAGTTGGTGGAGGTTGTGATGTTGTTGTTGGTGTTGCTGCTGCTGTAGGCCGTGGTGGAACCCAGCCGCATTGACGGCTGCGGCGGCGGCAGCTGCTGCGGCTGCGCCCGCCGGATCTGACAGGCTACTGTCGAGGTGCTCGCTTTCGTGCATGTTGAAGTCGTCGGTGTGGTGGTCGGCCGCCGAAGACTCGGGCGGCGATGTGTCGTCCCGTGACGGGGAGCCATCACTGCTCAAGGCCGGCTGGCCATTGTTGTTGTTGTTGTTGTTGTTGTTGTTGGCAGACAGTTGATTTGAGAAGAACTGCTGCGCCTGGGGTGTGGATGCAAGGAGGTCGGGACTGGTGGCTGCCATCATCTGTTGCTGGAACTGGGCTTGTGCAACGGCCTGGGCAGCTGCTGCGTGGTGTGCCGCTGCGTGTTGTGCTGCCGCCTCTTGTTGTTGCTGTTGTTGTTGCTGTTGTTGTTGCTGTTGTTGTTGCTGTTGTTGTTGCTGTTGTTGTTGCTGTTGTTGTTGCTGTTGTTGTTGCTGTTGCTGCTGCTGTTGTTGTTGTTGAGCAAAGCTGGCAGCCAGTACCTGCTGAGCATTTGATGGACCTTCGTCGGCGCTGGTCTGTCCACCGCCCTTGCCGCCTGTCGTATCTTGCCGCGTCTTGGGCGGATGCACGGCCGGTGGTGGATCGACACCGCGATCTACCAGCATGCTCTCCAGCAGCTGGATACGGTCCGAGAGTGACGACATGTACGCCTTGGAGATGGGCCGCCGGCGCTCGTCGTCGTTCTTGATGACACATTCGGTGCCAGCTCGCTTGCACTGTGTGCACTCGGCCTCGCCCTTGGGGACGACACAGCGGATCCGGCGGTCACGGCATGACGCACAGGCGACGGAGGCGCGGTGGCGGACCTGCTGCTTGATGCTGCGGGCTGCGCTGCCGCGTGCCGACACGTTCTCCTGGTTGTGAATGTCGTTATTGTCGTCCGACTGGGAGAGCTTGCCCTCGTCTGCGGACGCCATGTTGGTTGAGGTGTTGATTTTGATTGTTAATATGTAGGTATGTGTTTGTTGTAGTCAAGGCAGGTAGTAGGCGCCTGCGTGTGATTTCGTCTAGTCGTATATCCCCTCTTCTAGGGTATCGTCAATGTCGGTATTGTCGTCGTTATCGTCGTGATCGTGCTGTTGCTCTCGTCAAAGTTGGAGAAAGGCTTGGCAGCCTTGTTGCACACGTGGAGACGGCCACTTCTTGATGATGTAGTTGTAGAATTGAGAGAAGCTCTTTTTGGTTTCCTTTTTTCTTTTTTCGAGAGGCAAACCAGGATATTTTTTTAATGGAGATGGAAGTCCGAAGTGTTGTTGAAAAAAAAAGAAAATGGGAGAGGGAGGGCAGATGAAGTGGGAAGAGAGGGGACCTGGCTGTGAATCTCTACCAGACCAGGGAACGATTTAAAAAAAATATGGGGAAATAGGCAGGGCCGGGGTTGGCTTGGTTTTGATTTTTTGGGGGAAATAAGGGGCAGCGGAGGGGGGGTAGAGGTAGAGAGGGAAGGAAGGAGAAGGAGAAGAAGGAAGGGGGACGGACAAACGACAAACGACTAACAGCTCAACTGGGAGGAGGGTTCACAACGGGGTTCCAGAATAGGAAAGATGTTAAAGGGACTGTGCGGAGAAGACGGTGGACGAGAAAGAAGAGGAAGTAAGAGACGCAGAGAAGAAAACTGTAAAAACTGTCGAAACAGGAACGAGTACGAGCAATTGTGTGTATGAGTAGTGTGCGGGAGAGCCCCGGATGGTCGAGGAAAAGGTTGATGTCGAGGGTCTCAGCGAGGAATGTGAGGGTGGGTGTGTGTAGGTTTCTCCACGCTTTGTGCTGTTTCTTGATGAGCCCGGAGTATCTACGGAGTGTAAAACAAACAAAGAGAGGGTGTACCAGGTTCAAAGTCATATTGGGGGCTAGGGATGGGGAGAAAACAACAGGGAACCAAAGAAGGTGAAGAAAACAGAGAAATCAAGCAGGCAGAAAGGTCAAAAAATAATACAAAAAGGCGCTGAGCTCCCCCCACAAACTCGATTCTGGGGTAAACGAATGTACACAAATACAAGCACTCTCACTGTTCCACGGGCACTGGATTTGACGGCCTCTGTCTGATAGGTCAGTGGCGGCCAGGTTGAAAGAAACGAGTGAAAGGGAGGGGGGCGTGTGAAAACGGCAAGCACAATGCGTGGCTCCATCGAACTACTCGGTAGTGTACGTAGGCTGGCGTGCAGCTGTGGAGATAGTCGACGCCGCGAGATGCAAAGAAACGACGACAAGACAGACAAGACACTGACAAGACTGAGAAAAGAGGCAAAGACCAGGTGTGGTGACCTCGAAAACCAGCGCCCAGCATCTGGGCTAGTCCAGACTAGGAGGGGTGCTGAGGGTGGGCAGTGATGGATGATGGCGGACAATGGTGGACGCCGGTCGTGTTCTCCGTCTTTGGTGCGTTTTCTTCTATTCTCTCTCGTTTCTTCTTGTGCAGCTTCTCCAGTTTCAGTCACCGTCTATGGCCCAGGCGTGCAGGACGTGCAGGACGCAGACGTGCTCTCCGGATTGTCCAGTCCACGGACGGACAGCCTCCTGGCGTCTCCCCCCAGAGCCCCAGAGCCCCAGTCTGCCCCATTGTTTGATGGGGCATTTATGGAGCCCGGGGGTAATAAACAACCCAAACGGCGCCAAAACAGTACCAAGCAGCGCCTCAAAAAGCAAAAGCAATGCGGCATGCGCGGAGACCGGAGGCCGGTGTTCAGTTTCACAGACAGCAAAGGACGCAAAGGTAACAGGAGGAAGCAGAGTCTCCAGCAAAAGTCCCCGTACCGGCGGACATCTACGTGTGGGTTTTTCGATTCTTCCATTTGGTTCTGTTGTCTTGAATCTTTAGCGTGTGTCCGTCGTGATGAGAGCGCGACGAGTACGGCAAAAGGACAATATGACGAGAGAAGAGGTCCACCTGGATGTGGAGTCTTTCACGAAGACAGCCATCAGAGTTTGGGACAGAATAAAGGCTGAAAACAGTGACGAGAGAGACAGAAAGACAGGGGCAGAGGGGCACAAAAATACAGAGATCGAAACGGAGACAAGTAGAGACAGAGACGATTGACAGACGGACAGAGTCATGTGGGCGTACTCTCGTGTACAATGTATCTTTCATACTGACCGGGGTGAGGGCGGTGACTTACTTCGTCCGGAGCAAGAAAACATTGTCTCTCATATCTGAAGAGTGCGCCCTGCAGGTGCCAGGAGCCATGCTCACTATGGCCAGGGCTGAAAATAGGCAATCAAAGCCATAGCGGCGCCGAAGGATTCTTGCTGGGTTTCTAGGTTTCTGATTTTCTTGTGGCCATCAATTCTGTGCGTTTTGATTGCGTGGTCAAGGGCTTGTCAAAGTGGTGGATGACCTGTCTGACAGTCTTCGCTCTCCTTTCGTTCTTTTTTTCTCTTTCAAGTTTGCTAGCGCCTTGGTGGGAGGCGAAGGCCAACAAGGGCGAACAATCGGCCAACGATCAACTGGGCTTGGTTCGTGAAGGGAAATCGCCCCAGAGAGCGCTATTGTGAGGCATGTGCACGCTACGGGGTATGGGGTAATTACCGTAGCGTGCAATGTGGTTCTTGTGGGTTGGCGAGTTGGAGTTGGCGAGTTTGAAGCTGCCCGTCTCTGGCTCGATTCTCCAGTTCGTGGTCCCAAGCTATCATGTGGAGGCGGCAAAATGTCGCGGGGCCAGGACGGTTGGCGGCTGGCAAAATCGTTAATTCGATGGTGAGTGTGTATCGACTTGCAGAAAAGTGTATTTACGAGACCATCTGCCCGCCGTCTGTTGTATGTTGGGAAAGGGAGGCAAGGCCAACGGTCGGGGGCAAACCCGTCTTTGACACCAACAGCAGTGTCAACCGTTGTTCTGGGTTCTGGGTTTTGGGCTCGACTTTTGGCTTTTTTCAATTTTCCCTCGTGGCATCCCGCTTGTCCGGGCCAAACACCATCCGCTGTCGTTTGTACTTTTTGGTCTGTACAAAGTAGTCGTCCTGATATATTTTCCGTGCCGCGGAGGCCGCTATCACGCCGCGGGTATGTCTTGACATATTCTTGACTCAGGAAGCATGTCTTCCCTGCATGAGACCAGGGCCTGACGGGCAACTGACTTCGTCAAACATCCTACAATGCCCGAACGAGATGCAAAAAGGCAAACTTTGAAAAAGCACGGGGTTGGCTGCATCCGAGAGACTAGACGGGGGTAGCCGGTAAAGGGGGCTGTGGTAGGATGCGTGTTGAAAGATACTTGATACTTGTGCTTGTATGTAGGACGACGTTTGTCGTTGCAACTGGCGGCTATTGGGTGTTGGGCGAGGTGTGTTGGTGACTGAGTTGCAAAGCATCAAGTACGGGGTACCAATCACACCGTAATACGCGTTCAATAAATGTGTGTGCATGTAAGTGCCTCGGTCGGTTGGTGGTCGGAACGCATCCGAGCAGACTGTTAGTGTATGCCAAAGTTGCAGTCAGGCAAGTTAGATGCTTGCATTGTTGTAGTTGACGACTCCGAGGACAAAAATTGGAGTTACTGGCAATACCGAAAAGCCGACCAGGTCGTGTCTTTCTGTCTTTTTGGCTTTCTGTTTCTCTGCCCTGAAACTGCGCTCGGCGTAAACATACTGTGTAAAAAGAAATGCCCAGAAATGACCAGCGGTCTGTTGAGTGAGATATCGTTCTGACGCGCCGAGACGTCTTTATTTCCGGTCGGTGCACCAGGGTCTCGCGACTGGCAGAGTGGTAACCCACGAATAGCAGGAGTGTTAACAAATAAAACGAAATAAATGAGTAAAAAAGCATAACGGCGAAGCACGGACTGTTGGTAGGACCCGGTCCAATACGATGGCTTACCTTGTAACCTTTTTTCAAGTCTTTCAGTCGTCCTGGTCTTTCGTCCTCCTTCAATCCTCCAATAGATCCTGTCGGACTCCAGTCTGCGACGTGGGGAATGGAGAAGGCCGAAAAAAGGGACCAGCGCCAGACGCCGTGCACTTTGAGGCACTCAAAAACAACCCCAAACGAGCAGCAAACAGCGCCAAATGGGCCGCTGGCGCTGCTGATCTGGAGTCGTTTGTGGAAGGAGGATCATAAAACGGGGAGTGGAGGTGGAGGAAGGAGGATTTTCTGACTGACGGGGCACGGAGAACGCACCGGAGTCATGTTGCTTGTTGAAGTCAGAGCCAGGGCCAGGGCTATTGATATTGCCAACGCCAATACAAGAGCGAAAGACGTTGAAGCATTTGTAAGAGCCAAAACTAAAACCAGGGCCCAATGTGACCAGGCGATGACGGCGATGACGATGCTGGAGTTCGGCGGATGCCAAAATTGTGGATGCCCTTGGATCTTGGATTTTTGGACTTTAAACTTGAGAAGCTCCGTTGCTGGAACGAAGACGGTCCGAACGGCGGCGGAAACCTGGGATGCTTCTTTTGCGATCGGCTAGGCGAGCGAAAGCGGGCAGCACTGCGTTGTCGACCGGAGCTGCGATGCAACGAAGCGATGATGGTAGTGGTTGACGAGGATCGTGTTATTACGGAATGAGAATACTGGGCAAAACATAGATCACCTCGGCGACTTGGCCGACTCCTATTTTGTTGACTGCTTTTCCTCTTTCCCGTTCTGTCGACTTTTTTGAGTATGCCATTCGCTCTTTCCTCCGATTGTCACCCCTTGCTCCTTACTGCTCTACGCTGGCGAGCCCCGCGAGGCCAAACCTTGACAACCCGGACCGCGTGGAAGGAGACACCGGGAGAGGCCAGCCCCAGTTGGAGGCAGAAAAAAGCATCGAGTACAAAATTTCAAGAGCGCTCCTGCCCTGGCCTGGCCTGCCCGCCTGACCAACAAGCGGCAGCAAGCGCGCAAGGCAAAAGGAAGGAGCCTCCCAGGGTGGCATTGGAGAGGAACGGCTATTGGCACAATGGAGCTTGCTCAGTTCAGTCGTCTTGGTGCCATCTTGGTGTCCCTTTTTTGTTGCCCGTTCTTTCCCCACACGCACACCCCCCTTCCACCGTCGTGCTTGCAACGGAGCGTGCCATGTCCCAGCGAAGGTCCCAGTTCCAGTCACACGTTGGAAAGACTTTTGGGGCTGGTAGTCGCTCTTTCCCCTTTCCCCCTTCCCCACCCCCTGTCATCTGCAGCCCAAACGGCAAGAGCCAACAGGCGAATTCAACAGGCGAAAAAAAAAGCAGGCAGTAACACACCAAAAAAAGAAAGACCAAAGGACACACCAAAGTCAAAAGAAAAAAGAGGGGAAATCTCCTCTCGCACTTCTAACCCCGGCAATAACGACCACAACCCCGCACTCGTTCTGGGCTTTCCCTTTCTCCTCCTTTTCGGCTTGCCAGATTTCCCAGAGTTGCAGGCATTCTTGGGCTGTGATCTCACTCTTTTTGTTCTGGCTGTCTGGGGCATTTCGCACTGTCTCCCACCACAACGAGCTTCTCCAACCGGCGCTTCTACCGAGGTCACGGCCTTTCCAGTGTCAGACTTCAGGCACAGAGGGGCATGTTTTCTTCTTTCTCTCATTTTCTCACTCAGAAAGAGGGGAACATCCGGCTCGAACGGTGTCAGATTTATATTTCGACGTGACCAAACTTTTTGAGGAAATACGAAAACGGACCAGGGCGGGCGCAAACGGCGCAAAAGTAGGGCCAAGCAAAGACGATGGACGAAAACGACGAAACGATCGGAGACGAAAATGACAAAAATAAACGAGAATTAAACGAGACGAGCAAAGAAAAGGTCTCCGGTATGCAGACAGGTGGCAATTCATCAGTTCTGAATGAGACGGACTCATTCCGCTGGAAGGCAACATGACAGTGGACAGTTGACGAGACTTTGTACTCCGTATTGTTTTTGTTCTCAGTCAATTCTTCTTTTGTCTGTTCAATTGCTCGCTGTTTCTTCGTGAGTTTTTTGCCTTCGTCTGCTCTCCACGCTGCCCAGCCTTTGAAGGCCATCGACGTGTCTGGACCCTGTGCCAAGCTTCCAACAAGAGACTGGCGAGAAAACAATCCTCAGTCCGACAGACGGCAACAGAACAGGAGCATATTGGACTTGTCCTCTCCACTTGGTCTCCAAAGACTTGTCTGTGTTCGGAGTAGTCGGGGTGTCGGGGAAGCCAAGAGCGGGCCATCGTTCAATTTTGTTCATGTCCATTCGCATGCCTGACCATATTTTTTGCAGTAGGCTGCCCAGTGGTTCGTCCGGCCGCCAGTGACTTCTTCATTTGCTACGTCTTGACTAACGAGAAGACGAAAAAGCCACGAGTTTTTACGGAGTATGGAGACAAGTCGTTGGTGAGAAAGTTCGTTTCTGGGCAGACAAGGAGAACAAGGACAGCAGACCAGAAAAGCAGGAAGGCCAAAAAACGAAGTACTCATCCAAACCCACTACCCACCCTCCATGACGAACAGTCGGGAGCTTGCCTGGTTTCCGGTGGTGGCCGTATTGATGACCATCGGTGCCTCCTGTATAGAATCATGGCGCACAGAGGATGATGCACATTGTGTCCATGTGAGTGGTTTTGGTGGCGTTCACTGCCTGGCATGCCCAGTTGAAGAGAAGGAAGTGAGAGAGGATGTAAGAAAACAGTCCCCACTCGTATGTCAAGAAACAGCTTTTAGCGAGAATTTTCCTTTTCTTTGTTTGCCCCCCCCCCCCCCCCATTTTCTGCACTGAGTGATGGGCCGTCATACGAGTACCCGAGACTGCCTTGCTGATGGAAGAAGAAAGAAAGAAAGAAAGAACAAGGCAAAGAAAGGCAAAAATAGACCAAAAAAGGCGCGACTGGAGTCGATCAAAGACAATAAACTTGAAGTTTGGTTGAAAACAGTAAAATAATACTACGTAAGAGGCAAGAGTTGTGAGAATAGGGCAATAGCCGTTGATGGTCGAAA
This sequence comes from Ophiostoma sp. CBS 140.51, assembly GCA_029298735.1. NCBI lineage: Eukaryota > Fungi > Ascomycota > Sordariomycetes > Ophiostomatales > Ophiostomataceae > Ophiostoma > Ophiostoma sp. CBS 140.51. Next base: position 137,333 of record JANSLP010000047.1, read on the forward strand.
CGGGATAGAAAACAATAATATATTGAAACGGTAGCATGCGTTGTACATTGAACGTCACACAGAAGACAAAAAAAATGTGCACGCACAGAAGAGGCCACCAACGAGAAAACAGGATGAAAATGAGGATGAAGGTTTGATGGCCACATTTGATAGCCAGAGTGGGGGTGCAAGATGCAAGGACGTCGTAATATGGAGACACTGTGATGAGAAATGTGTGAAAGTATGAGATATAAGGTAAAAAGAAGCGAGGAAGAGGTAGGAAAGTGCGTGTACCTGTCAAGACGAAACAGAAGGATGAGAAGAAAAGACAGACAGTGACTGCCAAAATCAATGATGACGCAAAGTACGGTGGAGCGTGGGATGAAGCAAGATGCAAAGACAGAGATACAGGAAGAGCTGTGCATACGCAGATGCGCAAAAAGCCAATAAGGCGAATGAGGTAATGAGATGCGACGGGATGCGACAAGATGCGACGGCAAACCAACAGACAGTCACATCAAATGCGCATGTAGTGTGACGGTGATGAGGGTCAACAAGACGGCGACACAACAAGAAGTAAGGTGACAAGACACAACAATTGAGGCAAGACTTGCCTGTTGTGATAATCAATGCATGAAGATCAACAGATTGGACGGTTTGAATAATTTTGAACATTTGCAGATAAATTGAAAAGAAATGAGTAACATAATATATACCGCAGGAAAAAGCAAAGGTTCCAACCAAGCAATGAGACAACAAAATACAAAAAAAGACGTTGAGAAGATGCAGACAAAAACGACAGAGACAGAAGATGACGCAGAACCGAGAATACAGACCAGAACTGCTCCGAGAAGACGAGCAGCCGACAACAGGCAAACAACGAACAACCAAACATCCAACAGACAAAAAAGCTGTGCTTGAGGGTGTGATGAATCAGTGGTGTGGGCCCTCACCCAGGCAAAAAAGAGCAGAAAGAGCAGGTCTTTTTTGTCGGATGTCGTTTTGTCGTCTGCCCTTCTCCCCGTCTCCCCCCTCGCTCGGTTCCTCGTGGGCATTCCCCGGTTCGTCAAAGTCCAGACAATCCAAGTCAAGTCGGCTTAACTTTTAGTCGACGAAGACAATACCCAAAATGGGAGAACAGCTTGTGGTCTGGTCCTGCGCCCTGCATGGTTGCGCGAGCGGGGGCGGGGAGCAAGGAAAAGGAAAGAAAGAGGGGAAAGCATGAGAGGAAGGGGGAGGGTGAATGGAAAAGGCGTAAAAAGGAGAAAAGATGCAGGTCATGCGGCAAACAAAAAGGAGAATAGGCGGAGAAACTCGAAAGGGAAGAGCAGAGGGAAAAAAGCTCAGCTCTCCAAAAGATGTGATCGGCAGCTGCGTGTGAGAGGAAACAGAAAGCTTGCCAGTTTGTCGTATTCGCGATGCGTGTTTTTCCGTCTTGCTGTCCATCCGTCCATGCATCCGCCAATTGCTGTCCCTTTGCCGTTCTTTGTGTTGTCGCCATCATTGTCCATCACCATCTATCATCCCATCCTCGTATTGTGTGTGTCCATCTCTTGTCCCGTCGTTGTATTCGTCGTGCATCCGGATGCAAAGGGAGGAAAAGTGTCGTATTTTTTTGTGGTTTGTCGTCAAAAAGGTTTTTGATCGTAGTCGTAGTCGTCGTCGTATCGGCCGTCGTCCATCATCACCACTCCTCTACCCTTTCAATGTGCCTCTGTGAGCGACACGCTTACTCCACGTCCCACTCCTCGTCGTTGTTGCGCACGTATGTCGCCAGGCCGTTGACGTCGCCCGTGACGTTGGCCTTGACCTCGCCGTTGCCCAGGTAGGCAAACCGGTTGCCGTAGCGGTAGCGGATGTTGTAGTCCTCGAACCGCGGGCTCTTGATCGTCTTGAGGAAGTGGATCGTACAGCCGGGCCACAGGTAGATGCGGTTCTTGACCTTGCCGTCCTTGAACCAACTGCGGCACTCCTCCTGGAAGACAGTTGTCTTGTGGAACTCGTCAAAGTGCGCGTAGATGTCGTCGACAGCCTCCTGTTGGACATCGATGGAGCGGATGTTCTCGTGCTGGATCTTCTTCATCATCTTGATCGAGTACTCAACCGTCGTCTCAATGGACGGCAGCAGCGTGCCTGACGACCAGGTGGCACCGGGGCCGACAATGGTGTAGTAGTTGGGGAAGCGCGGCGCCGAGACACCCAGGTACAGGTTGACCTTCTCGCCCCAGTCCTCGTCGAGAGTCTGGCCGGCAGCGTTGATAAGCTTGAAGGCGGGCTTGAAGGCGACCTTGAAGCCTGTGGCGCACACAATAATGTCCATCTTGTGCAGCTGGCCGTCGGCGGTGACGATGCCCTCCTTGGTGACGTTCTTGAGGGGACCGAAGACGGGCTCGACGTTGGGCTTGACGAGCGCCTCGAGGTAGCCGTCACCGGGCGAGATACGGCGGCAGCCAGGAGCCCACTTGGGGATGATGAACTCCTTGAGCTTCTCGTGGCCAGGGCCCATGCGGCGGGTCATCTCCTCAGTGATGACCTTGCGGAAGTGCTCCGACATCTCCGAGCCCTGCTGGTACATGCCAAACAGCGAGTTGATCTCGGCCTCAATGCGGCGACGGAACTGCAGGTGGTAGGCCGGGTCGTTGGCGAAGCGGTCCTTCTCCTCCTGGGAGAAAGTGTACTGGCGCTTGGCGTCCTCGCCACCCGTGCTGCTCTTGCTCAGCAGATCATCGTTGAGCACACCGGCACCGAACGGCGGGCTGACCCACGTCGACGAACGCATAAACACCTTCATGTCCTTAACAACAGGCTGCAGTGACGGCACAATCTGCACCGACGTCGAGCCCGTGCCGATGACACCGACTGACTTACCCTCAAAGGACACGCTGTGGTCCCAGTGTGCCGAGTGCATGATGGGGCCCTCAAAGTCGTGCAGACCCTCAATGTCGGGCCACACCCAGTTGTTGAGGATACCAGTGCCGTTGATCAGCACGTGCGACCAGTCCTTCCACGTCTCCTTGGTGACCTGGTCCTCGAGGGTAATGTCCCAGACACCGCGGTCCTCGCTCCAGCGCGCCTCAATCACACGAGTGTTGACCTTGATGTACTTGCGCGTACCGAAGCGCTCGATGCAGTTGTCAAAGTACTTGCGGATCTCACCACCGTACGCGTAGTAGTTGGACCAATCCGGCTTGGGGTCCCACGAGAAGGTGTACAGGTGGGCAGGGATCTGTGAGGGGTGTTAGTATGGGTTGCGGTCATGATGATATCATGATTTTGGGTTGTAGATATCATGAGTCAGTCGGGTTAAGATGCACTCTCAAACTTACATCGCAAGCAACACCGGGGTATGTGTTCTCAACCCAGGTACCACCGGGAACCTCGTTCTTCTCGTACAGGACCAGCTCGAAGCTGCCCGGCACCATCTGCTTCTCCTGTTTGGGCGTTAGTCGGTGAAGACATTATGAGTATGCAAGTAAATATGAGCGCAAATCATGAGAAGGAAAGCATCATGAAACAAACGAGCCATAATGTATGATCATAACAAAGCACGTGAACACAACACTTTTCAAAATGAGAAGCGTGCACTCAAAACTCCGTATGTGTATGACCGTGTATGACCGCGCATGGCCATTAAAGACCGTGTAAGCGAGCTTATCCCACAAGGCGCGACCCCAAATTACACAAAAGAGGGGTCCAGGGTCGCCCCCGGGAAGCTTTTCCCGTCTCCAAAAAAATAGTGCACTCCAAGAAGTGCACCAAGAAAAAGAAAGGAGAAAGGGGGAAAACTGCAGGAAAGAAAGCGTACCATCTTGTAGGCAAGGCAGATACCAGAGGCACCGGCGCCAATGCAGGCCACACGGAGCTTGGTGGGCTTCGAGTGGTACTGCTGCAGCACGCGGTATGGCGTGGCCATCTCGGGGTACGAGAAGGTGTTGGCATCGTTGGCGAGCTTGTCGGCGCCGTTCGTGCCGTTCGTCGCGGACGGAGACATGGTTGCTGTTGTTTGTCGACGTCGTCGAGGGGGTATATATTTTGGAAAAAGAAAACTCAAAAGAAACGCTGTATATTTCTATGCGCAAAAGTGTCCCGGTCCTATCTAGGAGGAGAGGGAAGGAAGGAGGAGGAAGACAAAAGAGGAGGAGGGAAGAAGAAAGAAGAAGAAAAAAGAAGGAACCCAGAAAGAGATATGAGGAGTAAAAAGGAGGGGGAGGGCAGGCAGGTTTTATTGTATGGTTACTTCTTCTGGGAAAGGAAAAAGGAGAACAATGCGGAGGGAGAGGAGGAGGCCCCAGATAATATATGTGTGCTTGTGTCTTAGTTCGATGTGGATATCGATTGGAGATATTAGTGGAACCCTGTTGAGTGTTTCTTTTTTCTTTTTATTTTTATTCTTTTTATTCTTTTTGAGAGGTACTCTATTACTCGTTACTACCATTCCTGGCTCTATCTACTTGGGGGAAGTGTTGCGGCCGTTGTACAAGGCGCGGAAAGAATTCTACGTTGCTCATAAGTTCGAAGTAACCGTCAGCAAGGACGTAAACATGAACACAGGACATGAAAAAAACTGACGATCTCATTGACAAGAACGGAGCAGGAGGACCTGAAAGGAGCAGCAGGAACAAACAAGTGGTCCGATGCTGTGTATTCTCGAATGTCCAGATCTGGACTGAGATCATGACAAAGAGGGCTGGCCAAGGTGAACCCCAGTGAATGGCAGGCCCTGCAGGACAGAATCACAGAGATAGCGATCGAATCAGTGGCACGCCATGGGCTGACTGCTGGGCATGACGGCGGGCTCTCGTACCACTGACATATTCTCTCCAGCGACTGCTTTTCCAGAAGGCCATAGTCATGACGGCTACGCTTTTACTCGTTTCCCTTGGGGGAAGTAGCATGGGGTGGGGGCTAGAACAGAAACACAGAAAAAGACTGGGCAGGTACAAAGACATGGGCAGAGTGTGGACGACTGACTAGTGTAAAGAAGAGGCATGTCGGAGGCGCGGGTACCGGCAAGTCGGAACGGACTTGGGTGTCCTTATCGTTTTGTCCCCCTTTCTGTGAAGTTATGTCAAGGTAAACGCATATCAACCAGCCCAGGGTCTCGTTTTACTAAGGAACCGGTGTCCTGGACGACGTGAGCATGTCGGTTTCCGTACTCCGTGTGTTTCTCCAGACCTTTTTTTTTCTGGCTTAATCTCTGGCCTTTTTTTTGTTAGTTTACTTTAACCACAAAGACCCCAGAGGTCAGTAGGTATGGTTGGGCATACGCGAAGGTGGTCTGCAGGTGCTTTTTCTGGAGCCTTTTGTTGCTGTTGGTGTCGTTTTGGTGTCATTTGGTTCCATTTGGTGCCCCTCCACCGGACCATTTTCACCCGGATAATAACCCAAAACGGCAATTCCACACCAGGCACAGGGCCAGCCGGGGGCAACTGGCAACATGATTCAAGCACAGACGAGGTTCGACTGCACAGAAAACAGACCAAAGAGACAGAAGACTCAAGGCTAGTGCCCCATAGTCAGGAAGAAACAGATCCCCTCTAGCCCCAAGATTTACCGGCCAGACGACGCTAGCCTGTTGGAGCGTTGGATGTGCATTTCCGAAGAGGACGGCAGACGGCCTTGGGGAGGAAAGGAAGACAAACGACCAGAAAAAAAGGAATGGCCGAACAAGAGAAAGAAGATCGGTAGTACCCGTGGAGCAAAAGACTGTCACGCCAAGGCAAGGCCACACGGGGGGCAAAAGTGAAAAGGGGACCAGGAAAAGACACAGACACATTTGGGCCACACGGAAGCTTTGTCCGTGGCTTTTCCTGGAGTGCGGAGTTCGTTACGCTGGGCGGAGGACGAGAGGAGAGATTGGGAGAGACGCAACAGAGTGAGGAGGGGCAGGAAAAGAAGAGGATACTGTTGATGGGGGCGAAAGGCAAACTACATTAAGACCCATGGGGTACGCAACACGGGGCCTCGTGGATACGATTTTATCTTATCAGCAGTTGAGGGGAGGACGAAGAGCAGATGGTGGCAGAGAAAGAGACAAGAGGGCGAAGATGACAGCAGTTGTTGAAATCTCACATTCCGGATGATGGCATTCTGGTGCAACTCGAAAACGTGCCCAGGGTGCCACGGTCTGACTGCAGAAAGCCACAATGACGGGACGAAGGCTAAACACCGCCCTTGGCATGTCGTGAATTCAAATTCATCGTTGAATTCACCTCGATCATCAGCCAATCAATTTCTTCGATTCGTTCTTCAACATCTCAGCCTATTTTGATTTTCATTTCTTCATCTGACTCTCTCTTCTCTTTCTCAATTTACTATTGCTTTCCTCCCATTCTTCAGACTCTGCCTCACGAGTCATGGGAGCTGCCCACATCGTGGCGGGACTGTGGACCTCAAACGACGTCGTTTGTGGGGACGAAAGTCCATTGACTTTGGCGGTGTGGCAGGGGTTTGGCTTTCTTTTGCAGCGGCCTGGGACGTGGGGAAAATGTTTCCCGGGGAAGGGAGGGGCGGAAAATGATTCAGTAGTCCCACAAATTGTGCGGAGAAAGTGCCCATGAGGCGCGCTCAGAAGGCGGGGAGGCACGACCTGCCTTTTCTTCTCTCCCTCTGTGCCTTTTGGTGTTGGAGTAGGACGGCTGTGTTGTACATATTTATCACATATATTTTATATGTGTTGAAGAGGTACATTTGGGGTACCTTGCGGTTGTGAGTCGCCGCTGCCTCAACCAGGTACTCGTCCTCTCTCATTGATTGACTTCCACAACAGGAAGGGGCAACGTCTTGCGCACTTTCCTCCTCAAGATACTCCGTACTTTTTGCGAGGCATCAGGGTCTTCAAAAAAAAAAAATGGAAAGACAACTCGCACCCACCCCGCATGGTCTCGCGCGCAACTGCCCCTGACTGCTTCCTTCTTCGACCTAATGACGCTCTACGAGGGGCGCCAATGCACTCCGTCGAGCTTCGAGAAAGGAGAACAAACGCCGCGCGCGGACTTACACACTATTGGAGGCGAACGAACGAGTCAGGTCGTCTGGGGCAGCCTGATGGCTGCTCGCGGGGTTGCTTTTGCGATGATTCAACATGCGAGAGCAATGACGCTCTTCAAACGCTTCTTTTGGAAATTGCATCGCAAAATCGTAGATGGAAGGAGCGACCCAACAACAAATGGCGAGAGCAATCCTGGGTCGCAGCTTCCTGTTCCTGAATTCAAACCACAAGCCTTCTCTGTTTGCCCTTTCCTTGCAATTCGTGTACTCCACGCGTTTGTCACGTTTTGTCCACACATTTCTTAATTTCCCCACGTATTTTACGTTCTTGTGTTCGCGACTCGCTCTCTCGCGCTTTCGAGTCCATTTATTTATGAGATTTATCATGGCACAGCAAATACGGTTCTGCACCGCATGTCCCCTTCCGTTCACCGGATAAGCTGCTTCCCACGACCCAGGCACCCAAACAGGCACAGCTCTTGTCGCAGAAAAAGAAGGAAAGAGCTAGAGGAAGATGTTTGCCCGCAACAGGAAGGGGCGCCCAGCACATGCGCGCCTCCCCCTCCCACAATGCGGTCCCCCACTTTTTTTTGTTGGTGTTAGTCCCTCCTACGTTTGACCAAAGCTCTCCAGAGAGGGCAGGAGGGCAGGAGGGGTATTGTTTTGCCAGCAAGGCCGCGCCTTCCTTATTTGCTTCTTGAAGACGAGGGCCTGCCATTAATAGTTGAGAGGGGCAACCTGATTTGGATCGAGTACACAAAACACATCACGACATCTAAAAAATACCTTTCTCTTGCCATCCCGAAGACGCTTCTTTCACCCACGCATACTCAGACATCTACATCACCAGAAGCCATCCTCTCCAAACAACACATCCCCAACACATTGATCGCCATGGGTAACCACGCTCTTGTCTACGGTAAGTCAACGGATGGAGGACTGACTCTTGACTCCAGCGAACGAGCTCGATGCTTCAGAGAGCTCCGTCTGGTCCTTTGGAGAACACCCTCCACCTCCAAAGCTCCTCTGCGGCCTCATCTACATACCCGAAGCACATGCTAACAATACACAGGTGCCAGCGGCATCACTGGCTGGGCCATTGTCAACGCCATCCTGGAGGGCTACCCGACGCCCGAGGACTTTGACAAGGTCACGGCCCTGACCAACCGTCCCCTGACCCCCGAGGCCGCCAACTGGCCCGCGTCGCCCAAGCTCAATGTTGTCAGCGGTGTGGACATCCTGACTGACAAGGGCCAGGAGGGCCTCGAGGCCGAGATGAAGGAGCGCGTCGCCGACATTGACACGGTTACGCATGTCTACTTCTTTGCCTACATTATGGACGCCGACCCTGCCAAGGAGGTCACGATCAACGTCGAGCTCATCAAGCGCGCCGTCACAGCCATCGAGAACCTGTCGCCCAAGCTCAAGTTTGTGGTTCTGCCCACGGGCACCAAGGCCTACGGCGTGCATCTGCTGCAGGAGAACTTCCCCTTCCACAACGACCTGCCGCTCAAGGAGTCCCTGCCTCGGATACCCGAGCCGTACGCCTCCCAAATGTTCTACTACGGCCAGACCGACATGCTGTCGGCCATGTCCAAGGGCAAGCCGTGGACCTGGTGCGAGATCATGCCGGACGTGATCATTGGCTTTGTCCCCAATAACAACATCTACTGCTTGGCCCAGCAGCTCGGCACCTACCTGTCGCTGTACCGCGAGATTGAGGGCGAGGGTGCCGAGGTCCAGTTCCCTGGTAGCGAGATCTCGTGGAAGAACCTGTTCATTGAGAGCAGCCAGGACATTTGCGCCAAGGTGTCGATTGTTGCCTCGCTGCACCCCGAGAAGACGTCCGAGGAGCGCTACAACGCGGCCGACAGCAACAACGCGTCGTCGTGGAGCCAGAAGTGGCCCGTTATTGCCGCCTACTTTGGCCTCAAGGGTGTTGCCCCTCCTGCCGGTGGCCAGGGGCCCGACCCCGTTAACTACCTGGCGGACCACTTTGAGCAGTGGACGGCGCTGGAGAAGAAGCACGGCCTCAAGAGCGGCCGCGTGGGCAGCCATCGGGCGTTTGGCGGCTTTGCCTACTTTATCATGACGATGCTCAACTTCGACCGGCAGATGGACATGACCAAGTGCTTCGAGATGATGGGCAAGGACAAGGTCGAGTACACCACCAAGGACGCCTTCTACACGGCCTTTGACCGCTTCCGCGCCGCCAAGATTATCCCGTAAAGGGACAGTCTGCGAACAAAGGAAGCAGGAAAGGTTGAGAGAAGAAGAGAAGAAGACAAAGAAAGGAGGAAAGGGCTCACCGCCGCAAAGGCATGCATTTACGACGTTTCAGATGACATCCTCACTGATTTATATGACATGACTGCCATCTAGCTTTGATAGCACCAGCATAGCAGTTCACACCAATATGAACCATTTACATACAGTCCTAATTTGTTGGAGACCAATTGACTTGGGACAGTGAATCTAACTTTTCCATGCCGAGCTACCGGAATACCGAGATCAGATCTCCGTCACGAGTCAAGAAAGTCAACAAATATCAAGCCCAGTTTTCCAGAGAAGCGTCAATCGAACACCGCAATGAATAATTGCCTTTCCGCACCCCAGAGTGTGTAGTCTGGGGAAACGGTACAAAGGCAAAAAGATAAAACACATCAAGGGACACTTCCCCGCAAAACACCTTTTGGCCTTGGGATCTTCAAATTTTTGAGGAGAGGAACTTGAGCGTCCAGAGTGGTTGAGATGGGGTTGTTCCTGATAGATACTTATGATTTGTATGTATTCTGGTGTCAAACATAGGTACCTAACCGCGGCAATGAAACGAGGGGGAAGTTAACAGCCGCAGGGGACAGAGTGGGCCTTGTGCCTTAGTGATTGAAACGGTGGCTGGCGCCAACCCCAGCGCTGTCCCTGCCCCGGAATGCGCTGTGTCCACTGTATTTTATGTATGGGGAACGGGCAGACGGCGTCGGCTAAAACACAACACGTTCTCATAGCAAAGCGTAAGAGAAAGGGTAGACTGCAGAATCAGAAGCCAAAGAGACTATTTTCACTCAGAGCCGTATCCAAAAAGATGTCTTGAGGCCCCATATTGTGAGGCTAGCAGGTGGCCAAGATTGCAGCTAGGAATTGGAATGTCTCTAAGTCGCTGTAAATTAGGGGATTAGTGGAAGTCCAGGCGGTCTTGCGTCTCCTCGGCACAAACCGCAGAATTGGGGAAGGAACGAACGACCGGCCTCCGCCCTTTGCTTGGGCCATTGTGGTCTGTCTCCTCTCTGAGTGTCTCTCTCACTCCCTTCTTTTGTATCTAGCTCTATTTTATTATTTTTGTCTTTCTTCTTTATTTATCTTGACCTCTCCCCATATTTACTTTCCATCTCCATCCCATCTCACTTTTTTCCTCTTCCTTTTGAATTCCGTTCTCCATCTCACATCTTCTTTTTTTTCATTTCTTCTCACATCTCGACATCCTCTTCCTCGTATTCCAACAACGTCCTAACTTTTTCAACCTCCTCACCCTCCTCCTCATTCACCATGTCCGTCCCAGTCTCCGTCTTCGACGGCCCCGCGTTCCAGCGGATACCCGTCTGGGTCCAGCAGAAGCTGTCGCCGCTTGCCGTCCAGAAGATCCAGGATGTCTACGACTTTGTCGAGAACGAGGTCATCCCCCGCGAGCAGGTCATGCGCCAGCAGCTCGCCAGCAAGCGCTGGGCCATCCCGCCCGTCATGCACGAGCTGCGCGAGAAGGCCAAGCAGAAGGGCCTTTTCAACCTGTTCCTGCCCAACCACTTCAAGGAGAGCCCCGGTCTGACCAACCTCGAGTACTCGTGCTGCGCCGAGATTATGGGCCGCTGCTACTGGGCTCCGCAGACTATGAACTGCCACGCCCCCGAGACGGGCAACATTGAGCTACTGGCCAAGTACTGCAACGAGGAGCAGAAGGAGAAGTGGCTCAAGCCGCTGATGGAGGGCACGGCGTCGTCGGCCTACTCTATGACGGAGCCCGATGTGGCCAGCTCTGACGCCACGCAGATTAGCATCCAGATCCGCCGCGAGGGCGACGAGTACGTCATCAACGGCCGCAAGCTGTACGGCAACTGCCTGTGGAACAAGGACTTGAGCTTTTACATCCTGATGGGCTGCTCTGACCCGGACAACGAGGACCGCTGGAAGCGCCACACCATGCTGCTCGTCCCCTGCGACACCCCCGGCATCACCCAGGTCCGCAACCTGACCATTATGGGCTACGACTGGGCCCCCGAGGGCCACGGCGAGTACCTGTACAAGGACGTCCGTGTCCCCGCTGCCAACGTCATTCTGGGCGAGGGTCGCGCCTTTGAGATTGCCCAGGGCCGTCTGGGCCCCGGCCGCATCCACCACTGCATGCGTCTGCTCGGCCAGTGCGAGCGTGCCTACGAGCTCGCTCTCGTCCGCTGCCAGGACCCCCGCAAGAAGCCCCGTGGCAAGTTCATTGGCGAGTTTGACAGCAACATTGAGCGCATTGCCCAGATGCGCATGGAGATTGACGGCGCCCGTCTTGTGGTCCTGTCGGCTGCCGACACCATGGACGTCCGTGGCAACAAGGCCGGTAAGCGTGCCATTGCCCAGAGCAAGGTCCTCGTGCCGCACCTGGCCACGCAGATCATCGACGAGTGCATGCAGATCTACGCCGGTCAGGGCCTGACCCAGCACACGCCCCTGCCCGAGATGTGGACGTACGCCCGTTTCGTGCGTGTGGCCGACGGCCCCGATGCTGCCCACCGGCACCAGGTCGGCCGTGAGGAGATGAAGACGGCTGGCAAGTTCATTGAGCGTCTGCGGCAGACGAACGAGAAGGCCAAGGCCTTTACGGAGCAGTACGGCTTTAAGTACGAGTCGTTTGACTAAGAGGTGAGACTTGAGTGAAGGTTGTTGAAAAGAAACTTTAAAGCGTGTATCATCTGTGTTTATTTTCTCTTCTTTTTTGTTCTTTTTTGTTTACTATCTTGTCAATTTCTACGGTACATGGGACGAACATCGATCTTGTTAGACTACAATCAATACCTTGTAAATAAATCGCAACCATAATGTTCTGTTCAACAAACATGATGCAAACACGGTGATCTGAGTGTTACTGGAGCGTGTGGATTAGCTAGCCTCAATGGACTGCCTCACTTTGAAGCTCGGCTCAATGCTACTTTGCCAGCTGTCTTCTCCTCACTTTTTTTAGCTGCCATTGTTTTGCTTTTCAGTTCTCCAATTCACCTGTCCTCTTTTAAATTTTTCCTCCTCTTGACCTCGTACTGTTGGCTGTTAAAGTACCATACAGCCCTGTCCACACACTGTAAATACTTTGTACACTTGCCTCTGTCTGTTGTTTTCCCGGAAATAGTTAGCCACTAACACCACCTTCTGATAAGATAGCTCGGCAAGACGGCCTCTCAGTTTTCCTTTCTTTCTGACTCTCTTTCTTCCCCTGTATCCTAGCTTACCCCACAGTTGGAGTAAAGGGACAGAGGGACAAGAAAAAGAGGCACTCTTCGCCACCGCCTTTACAGATCGTCGAACTACGCCCAGCCAGCCTCTCAAAAAACGTGAGATATTACCCCGGCTTTGCAAGGCTTCTGATTCTGCTCCGTGGCCGGCTTCAAGTGCTCTGCTCTAAAGATACGTTCACTGAGTAAGTGGGCAGCAGAAACATCACGCGTTTGATCACGAGAATGCCTTGGAAAGAAGAATCACGATCTAAAGTAAACAGAAGAAATGCATTTTTAAAAATACGCTACATGACCAATGCCATAGAAGAAAAATAAACAGAAACTAGATCAATGTACAGAGTGTCTCTCACAGACCATCATCTCACCAGCCCAACTTTTGTTTACAGCTTTGTCAGACGGCCCGCAGATAACCGTGCACCGCCGTCGACCGAGATGTCCTCGCCGTTGACGTAGCGGCCGGCAGCCGACGACAAGAACACAGCCAGACCAGCAATGTCCTCGGGCCGGCCCAGACGGCCCATCGGATTGTCCTTGCTCAGCTCCTCCTCACCGCCCAGGTTCTTGATCAGGCCCTGTGCCAGCTTCGAGGGGAAGAAACCGGGCGCAATAATATTGGATGTAATGTGGCGCGGGCCCAGCTCAATGGCCAGGTTGCGGCCCAGGTGGTTGGCGGCGGCCTTGGACACCGAGTACATAATGGTGCCCGTAGCACCAACGTGCGGCACGTTAGTGCCGGCCGTCGAGCTGATGATAATGACACGGCCGGGGTCCTCGAGGGTGGCGCGGCCTTCGAGCAGCGGCAGGCTCTTCTGGACGAGCTCAAAGATACCGCGCACGTTGAGGTCCAGGATCTTGACGGACGAGTGCGGCGGCGCATCCTCGAAGCGCGAGCCCCACGAGGCCCCGGCGTTGCAGACCAGAATGTTGAGGCCCTTGGAGCCGACCAGATCCTTGACCTGGGCAACCAGCTTGACAATAGCGTCCGAGTCGCCGACGTTGGCAGCCAGGCCGACGGCGCGGCCCTTGATGCCGGGCAGCTTGTTGAGGCGCTCGACGGCTTGGTTAATGCCCTGCTCGCCCTCAAGCTTGCGCGCAGTCACAATGACCAGTGAAGCACCGGCGCGCAGGAAAGCCGTGGCCATGTGCAGGCCGAGACCGCGCGAGCCGCCGGTGACGAGGGCAGTCTTGCCCTCGAGGGAGAAGAGAGAGTCGAAGTTGCGGAGTTCGGACATGATGGCGGTTGTGTGCGGTGGGAGGTGAAGGAGTTGGTAGGTGTGAGAGAAGAGAGAAAGTGATTGGAAAATTGATCAAACAAAGTGAAGTCGAAAGAGCTCCGTCAAAATGTCAATCACAGGAAGCTGCGTGTTACTTTTTACAGGAAGGCAATTACAATCGCGCCTTCCGTGCAGCGTAACTTCTTTTCCCCAGTCGAGGCAGGTGCATTCCTAGTGCTCTACTTCCCTCTTTCCCGTCCATCTCTCTCTTTCCTTTCTGTGCCTCTCCATATTATGGCTTGAACTGGCCAGGCCGTGTTAGTAGAGGGCCTCTCCACATGTTGATTCAGTAAAACCGGGGCGCGCGAATGGGGCGCCGGGGTGCACGCTACGACACACGCCACCTGGGACAGTGGTTCTTCCCCAGGTCCAGCTGCAACTTAATACCGTGGCAGTTGCCGGTTAGTTTGCAGGTTCGTTTGGCACCTCGGTGCCTCCTTCCCCAGTGTGTTCAGTGTGAACGAAGTTGACAGAGGGCTGCACCAAGAGGAAGGAGCGACTGGTCTCCAGCGTTCTCCAGCCACAGCCCATTGACCTTCGATTGCACCTTCTTTTCTTTGTTTCAATGTATCTCTCCTTCCATCCCAAATTCACCCCTGTCTTTCCCCGCAGCCGACCTAACTCCGACGTCCCGAGGGCAAAACTGTAGCCTCCTTTCTCTCTCTCTCCTCCTCCCAACGACAACCACTAACCAAACAGACACTTACACCATTAACCCCAACAACCACGCGGAGTATGATGGCCGGCGAACGAGACACACACTGCCAGCTGGGCCAGTGGCCGTCACAGGAACAATTCTGCCCGCCGGTCCTCCCTGTTGACTCTGCTTCTCCAATTTCTCAATGGACCTCAGGACCTGTTTTTGTCTCCACCACTGGTCCTCGTCTTGAGTGAGATCCATTGGTGAAGGCCTCTCTCTGTCTCTCTCGTCGTCCGGTTGCAGCTCAATCTTCAGCCTGCCAGCCAATCTTACTGTATTGCACTGCAGTCTTCCTTCCCTTCCAGCTCGCCCTCTCTTGCTCCGAGACGCCTACACTCCGCATTTCATGGCGGATTATAAGCAGATTTGTCTCATTCTTTACCTATATCTTCTCCTCTCCGCGTCTCAAGAGGGGTCTCTCTATTGCCGGATCTCCAGCTGGCTCCATTTTCCTGGCGGCTGGGTCCATGAGCCGTTTCTCCTCCGCAATTCCTGGTACCTTTTCCGTGGCGAGTAGCCTGCTGGCCCATTGACCCCCGTCTTTTTTTGTCTCTCACTGTCTTTTAAGGCTCTTTGGGCTCTTTTGTTCTTTTTTTGTGCTGCACAGAAGCAGTGTTAGTCCTTCTTCTTTGGGTGCTACCTTACTACCTTTCACTACCTCGCTTTTCGTTTGCCTGGTCGGCTGCTATTGTGTTTTTCCCGTCACGGATTTTGCCTCCTCTGTTTCCCTTTTTCTTTTGAATCTTGTGTTTATCTTGTTCTTGACTCTTTTATATCATCCATTTTCTTATTTTCCTACATCGTGACGGCGAGATATTCTCCTGCTTCCACCCTCTATTGATACCCTTCCCCTACTCACCTTTCCCTCGTCGCCTCTCGCCCTCCTCTCCTCACCGCCAAAATGCCGTACACATCGCCCTACCCAGACCTGGATATCCCCCAGACCAACATCCTCTCCTACCTGTTCCCCAAGAACGAGAAGCCGCAGGAGGAGCCGCTCTGGTACGACACGCGCGACCCCGTCGGCAAGAACCTGTCGCCCGCCCAGGCGCTGACATGGGTCAAGAAGCTGGCCTTTGGCCTTGAGCGCTTCGGCCTCAAGCGCGGCGACGTCGTCATGATCTTCACACCCAACCAGATCTTTGTGCCCGTCGCCTACCTGGGCATCGTCGGCGCCGGTTATATTTTCAGCGGTACCAACCCGGGCTACACCGTGCCTGAGGTCATCCACCAGATGACCAACACCCAGGCCAAGGTCCTGCTCGTCCACCCCAGCCTCGTCGACACTGCGCTGAAGGGCGCCAGCAAGGCCGGCATCCCCAAGTCCAACATTTTCCTGTTCTCAGATGTTGAGAACACGACGCCCGTGCAGGATGTGGTCGACTGGCGCCAGGGCCTGGCAGGCTCGGATGCCGATGCTGCACGCTACCACTGGCCCGAGCTGGTGCCGGCCGAGTCCAAGAAGACGGTGGCCACCATCAACTACAGCTCCGGTACGACGGGTCTGCCCAAGGGTGTCATGGTCTCGCACGCCAACCTGATTGCCAACGTGGACCAAACCATTTTCATTCGGTACGCCCACAAGCCGTATGCCTTCAAGGACCGGCCCCAAGAGCGCTGGATCGGTTTCCTGCCGCTGTACCACGCCTACGGCCAGCTGTACACGATCCTGATGGCCATCAAGCTGCGGGTGCCCATCTACATCATGCAGGAGTTCCGCTACGAGGAGTTCTTGTTCAACATTGGCAAGTTCCAGATTACCAGTCTGCAGATCGCGCCACCTATCCTGGTCATGCTTTCCAAGCGTCCTGAGACCCAGCGTTACGACCTGCATTCGGTGCGCGACGTGCTGTGCGGTGCCGCCCCCCTCAGTCGCGAGCTGCAAAACGAGTGCCAGCGCCGCTTCAACATGCAAATCAACCAGGGCTGGGGCATGACGGAGGTGACTTGTGGTGCCATCCACGTGCCCGGTGGCATCAAGGACAACTCGGGCAGTGTGGGCCGCCTGGACCCCAACTGCGAGTGCCGCCTGGTCGACGAGGACGGCAAGGAGGTCAAGCTTGGTGAGCCCGGCGAGCTGCACGTGCGCGGTCCCAACATTTGCCTGGGCTACTGGCGCAACGAGGAGGCCACCAAGGAGTGCCTGACGCCCGACGGCTGGCTCAAAACGGGCGACATTGCCGTGTGCAACAAGGAGGGTTACTTCTGGATTGTGGACCGCAAAAAGGAGCTGATCAAGGTCAATGCTCTGCAGGTGGCGCCGGCCGAGCTTGAGGGTGTGCTGCTGGAGAATGACCACGTGGCTGACGCCGCCGTCGTGGGCATCACGCTCAACAGCGAAGAGTTCCCGCGGGCGTATGTGACGATTCACGAGGCGTCCAAGGGCAAGGTGACGCCGCAGGACATTCAGAAGTGGATGGAGGCGCGGGTGGCCAAGCACAAGCGGTTGACGGGCGGTGTGGTTTACGTCGACGAGGTGCCGAAGCTGGCGTCGGGCAAGATCCAGCGCAAGACGATGCGCGAGTGGGCCAAGCGCGATGCGGCCGAGATTCTGAAGCAGCGCGCCGCCGGCAACAAGTCGAAGTTGTAGACGAGCCGATGGAGAGGAAGGAAAGAAAGGAAGGAGAGTGTGAAGATAGGATCCGACTGGAACATTTGGACATTGCATCAACATCGAATCGGTCTTTTTATACGATTTTAGATAAAAGAGCTGTTTTTGTTTTTGTTTGCTTTTATCTTGTTTGTTTTGTTATACATTTTCTTGCTGATTATTACACTGTACATACGCACACATTTAAAAGAACATTGTATATCGATTATATCATGAGATGAAGTTGAGTAAACATCATCTGAAAAGTAGGCAGTGTTCATGATAAGATTTGCTTCCGTGTGTGCTATGTTGATCACTGCCGTCTGTACTGAGCACGATGTCCTACGCTTCCCCATAGCTTACACAGGTCTTTAGCGCCGGGAAAGGTCAACCGGCAGCAGCCGGCCATCCCCTAACGCAATCCTTCCCACGAGTCAGGACCCCTACTATTGGTGTATTATTAAGGACAGCAAAAATACAAGCCTTTTGTCAGTCATATCCAGCCTTTGCGTCCTTTGCCAGCCTCGTCATATGAGGGCACCCATACTGCGTATTCATTGTCCGTGGTTGCAAAGAAAGTGCGAGCAAAAGTGATATCAAGCTAGCTTTATTCTGTACCTTCTTCGAGCAGATACTACTTACACGGAGACGCCGTAGACAGTCCAATGT
This sequence comes from Ophiostoma sp. CBS 140.51, assembly GCA_029298735.1. NCBI lineage: Eukaryota > Fungi > Ascomycota > Sordariomycetes > Ophiostomatales > Ophiostomataceae > Ophiostoma > Ophiostoma sp. CBS 140.51. The sequence goes on from JANSLP010000047.1 coordinate 155,021, forward strand.
AAAGAAGTTACGAGTCAATGGCTGCCGTATTATCACTTGCTTGAGCCTTACTCGCCAGCATGTGGTGATATCAAAGCAACAAATGACGCTAGTCAGAGCTCGTTCATGATGGACAAGCAAGACATCACAACTGCAGATGGATGGGCCAATTAAAGTCAAGAATGGAGTTGCGAGATGGAGGGCTTTCTCCTCTCTCGGGCATTATGTTCAGAGACAAAGTCTACGCATTGCATTATTGCCATGCGCACTTTGTCTGTAGTTTGTGTGGTGTAGGAACAGAGTCGTGATCGGTCGTTATCGTCAACGTATTCGTACAAAAAGCCGTCGCCTTTCTTCCCTCGTCCTCTTCTATATCATATATATCATCCACTGCCTCCACTACTTTTTTTCAGCACCGTCCTCGACAAACTCGCTTTCCTTTGCGGCAGGACTATTAGGGCTGTTCTCGCCGCCCAGCGCGGTTGTGGCCGCCTCGCCCAACTGGTCCACGGCCTTTTGCAGCTTGTCGCGATACTCTGTCAGGTCGGTCGGGACGTTTCCAAGGGCCACTGGTCGTATGGTCAGCGATAATCGGTACAAAATAGAGCAAGGGAGGTGACTTACATCGATCAAACAAATAGTACGACGTCACGAGGAGAATGGGCATGGCCACAATCAGAGATGTCCACTGGCGCGTCGCCTTCTTGTACTCGGGCGTGTCGGCAATGTTGGGCACCGCTGTGGCACCGCCGCCGCCGCCACTTCCACCGCCGTCGTGGTACGTCTCCTTGTCCTCGTCGCTCAGAGTGAGGCGGGCCCGGACCGGAGACGGGTTCGATGTGGCCGACGACGAAGAGGACGTTGCCGAGGCCATGGCCATAGCAGCCGCGCGAGCTGCAGCGGCCGACATGGGCTGCCGTGTGGGTGTAGTCGGCGGCGCCGCGGCCTGGCGCAGACGCTGCAGCTCGGCCAGCGCCTCTTCCTGGCTGGCAGCGGCGTAGGCGTTCTGCTGCGGTGTAGGTGGTGGCGGGGTAGGTGCCGCAGACTTGGCAGCTGTCGCAAAGCGAGGCGCAGGCGTCGCGGGGGCTGCCTTTGTCGTTGTTGCAGCAGCTTTCTTCTTGGTCTCAGCGGCTGTCGCTGTCCTTTTTGTCGTTGTCGTCGCCGTGATAGGTGTCGCGGGTGCCGCTGGCTTGACTGGTGAAGCTGCTTTAGCCGGAGCAACAGGAGTAGACGCCTTGATTGGTACCGCAGGTGTTGTAGGTTCGGCCGCCTTGACAGGCTCCGGCGTCGCAGTTTCAGCCATGGCCGCCGCCGCCGCTGCTGTCGCCTTCTTTCTTGTCGATGTCGTCTTGGTCGCCGTCGCGCTCGCCGTCTTGGACGCGCTCGCTCTTGTCTTCTTCACAGGTGCCGGTGTCGCTGCAGCAGCATCTGCCTCCGCGACCACCGGGTCGACTTCCTTCTTCTTCCTGCCCCGCGTCGCCTTTACTGGTGCTGGGGCTTCTGTGCCTGCAGCTGTCGCCGCTGCCGCCGCTGCTGTAGTGGCCGCCTTGCTGCTGGCCCGTTTCCGTGTCGCCGCGGCTGCTGTGCTTGCCTGAACGGCCTCGGCGGCCGCTGCGACAGAAGGAGGAGCTGTCGCGGCAGCCGACGATGTAGCGCGCGAGGCGCGAGTTGCGCGAGGTTTTGTCGTAGAAGAGGAGGACGAAGAAGACGAGGCAAAGCGCACGGCGGCGGCGGGCGACGGTGCGGACAGGGACGCCTGCCGCGCGACAACAGCAGCCGATGGCGCCGCGCCGTTCACGAAGCAGCCATAGCAAGTTGCGGCCGCCGCTCGTTGCGCGCCATTGGCAGCAATCCACGACATGGCGGGGTTTGATAAGGTGAGGAGGGAGGTGTGGTTCGCTGTGTGGCGCGATGTTGGCAACCTTGAAAAAGATGTTAGATGAGAGGAGGGGCGCAAGATGCAGGTACCACAGTGGGGGAACAAGACTGGGGTGTCTCTCTTGAGGGAAAAGCGTGGCAATGATGATCGGTCCAGGAGGAAGAAGACGTACCTCAATGTGGATAGTCGATGTAAGGCTGTGTGTTATCCTGAGGCACAAAGTTTGTTCACGAGAAACAGACAAGGCCACGATGCAAAGGGGAAAAGAGAGACTGGCCAACAAACCAAGTCAACAAGAAACAAAGATGCCAGCTCAACAAAAATGGCAAAAAAGGGAGAAACCGAAAAAGAAGCCAAAAAGGAAGAAGATGGCGCAAAAGTAAACCCCCACTCTCTCATTGCCAATGCCGAGTAATAACAAGAAAAAAGAGGGACCTGACGTTAAAGTGGCATGTCTCGTCAAGAACGCGTGCCGCTCGTGTAGTCAGATCGTGGGAAAGTCGTTTAATTTCCCTCCTTTGTGTTGCGCCCCTTTTCGCGTCGTTTTCGCGCGATTCTAGTTTTTAACGTCCTTTTTGACCTTTCTTCCTTCCCTCTTCTTATTTTTGACCCTTCTTTCCAATTCATGCGGGGAGACACTAAATTTTCTGGAAACACCCAAAAGGGACTAGCTCCGATCTTGTCAAGGAAGCAGGCTGGCCAATGGCCAATGAGATGACAGACATCAACCCAGGACAAGGAAGACGCAAGGAAGGCACGAAGCAGGCTGCCATCAATGCGGTCAACGACCTCGTCGCGATGCAAAGGAATACATATGATGGATGGTATTGGCAGGGTATTTTGAAAAAATTTGTCTGGTTTGTTTTGACGTTTCATGAGTCATTGAAAATACTATCCATGAGTTGTTGTGCAACTGATATTAGAGAAACAAGCTTATCGTTTTTTCCATTGTTTCCTTTTCCCTTCTTTCTTTCTTTCTTTCCTTTTTTTTTTTATATTTGGAAGAGCTTTCTTTAGTGAAATTTTTTAGTTTTCTATGGTGTTTGTATT